>BLSH010473264.1:19482-32870 GCA_018402905.1 Glandirana rugosa | reverse complement strand
AAGCTTTTCTACTTTTAATTAATGATTTAATATATTCAGCCTGCCTCAAAAGTCCCAATTGCACGGGGGTACTTATTGTTTTTCTATAGTCTATAAACAGGGATGTCGGCAGTAGGGTAAAAAACCTGGGTGGTACAACTTACAATTTATAAATTCAAATAAGTTGCGCTAATTGATACTAAAAAGTCCCAAATATCCTTCAGTGCTAGTAATGAAACACACAAAAGGAGAAAAAAGAAAAAAAAGTGTCACAGTGCAAGTGAAATAAATAAATCCTGGGTATTAACGGAGATGGATGTGTCCATGAAAAGTCCAAAACCATCTAGCCCAAGAACATATGGCTTTAAAAGGTTCAGAGGCTATCCAACGATGTGATAGAGAATGGTATGAAGAGGCCTCCACCAGATCCGTGCACACCTCAAGTGCTTCAGGGGGGGGGGGGAAATTGCCCTTACCAGATAAGGTGGACACACTATCTCTAGTGGGTCATTAAAGCTGGCAGAAATAACCCTCTGCGAGGTATACAGATGGAACTCCTCCTCTCTGCACGCATAGGAATGGATACAAAGCTGACAGCTCACATAGAAATCCCTTCTCCACCGATTAGGGCATTAAAAAAGGAGGAATCCATAGTGTAAAACCGTAGGAGCAAGTTTAAATCCTCTGAATTGTGACCCTCTGTATTTCAGGTGTGAATAAAAATAAGCACATCATAAGAAATCCGGGCCCAGGGACTTGTTCCAGGGTAGAGGTCTTGCTGGGGGTGCGTATGCCGATGAGCAGATGGAGAGCACAGCCTTCCACCCCAGGAAGTGACATCATACGGGGACGGGGCTTCCAGGTGATGTCATCTGGTGGCCACGCCCCATGCCAATATAAGGCACAGCACACAGCGGAGATGGCATTCGTGAAGGAGATCGCGCCCTGTCAACATGGGAAGAAGAAGAAGAACAGAGGGAAGGGGACAGCGGAGAAGACCAGCAAAAGAGCAGAAGATGCCGCAGAGAAGAAGAAAGAAGACCCCTCAGAAGATGGAAGACCCCGCAAAAGAGCAGAACAAAGAAGAGCCAGAGAGGGGAGAAGATGCCAGAGCAGATTTAATAAAATATTTTAAAAAGCTGTGTAGTGTGTTTTTTTGTACACTTTCTTTCCAGGTAAATGGGTAGGGGTACGATGTACCCCATACTCATCTACATAGGGTGGGGGGCCGGCATCTGGGGGCCCCCTTGTTAAGGGGGCATCCAGATTCCGATAAGTCCCCGCCCGCAGACCCCTACAACCAACGGCCAGGGTTGTCGGGAAGAGGCCCTTGTCCTCATCAACATGGGGACAAGGTGCTTTGGGGTGGGGGGGCACCCATACTCCCCATGTTGAGGGCACGCAGCCTGGTATGGTCCAGGAGGGGGGGCGCTCACTCGTCCCCACCCCCTTTCCTGGCCTGCTGGGCTGTGTGCTCGGATAAGGGTCTGGTATGCATTTTGGGGGGACCCCACGCTGTTTTTTTCGGTGTGGGGGTTCCCCTTAAAATCCATACCAGTGCTCCTGGAGGGGGACCCCATGCCAGTTTTTTTTTAAATTTGGCGTGGAGTTCCCCTTCAAGATCCCCAGAGCACAAGATGCCTGGCATTGTCGGGATCAATGTCGGATCCCTGTTCACAGACAAACGGTCTGACTTTGACCCTATGTAGGACCGTAAATCGCACAGCAAAGTAGGATCAAAGTCGGACCTTTTTTTGTCGGATAGTGTGAACTCAGCCTTAATCACCTCAAACAAGATGAACAGTTTAATAAACTTCAACCACTTGCTTACCGGGCACTTTCACCCTCTTCCTGCCCAGGCCAATTTTCAGCTTTCAGTGCTGTCACACTTTGAATGACAATTGCGTGGTCATGCAACACTGCACCCATATGACATTTTTATAATTTTTTAATCATATAAATAGAGCTTTTCCTTTGGTAGTTTTTGCTAAACAAACAAAAGGAGACCGAACATTTTGAAAAAAAAAAACATTTTTTCATAGTTTGTTATAAAATTTTGGAAACAGGTAATTTTTCCTCCTTCACTGATGTGCGCTGATGAGGTTACACTGATGTCCACTGATAGGCTGCACTGATGGGCACTAATAGGCTGTACTGATGGGCACTGATGGGCATTTATAGGTGACACTGATGGGCACGGATAAGGAGGCACTAATTAGGCAGCACTGATAGGTGGCACTGATGGGCACTGCTAGGTGGCACTGAAGGGTGGCACTGATGGGCGCTGATAGGCAGCACTGATGGACACAGATAGGTTGCACTGGTGGGCACTGATTAGCAGCACTGATAGGTGGTACTGGTCGGTACTGATTAGTAGCACTGGTGGGGAATGTTGGGACTGATGTTCCTTTAACCACTTCCCGCCTATAGCAAAATGACAATTTTGTTATCCTGACTGGATGTCATATGACGGCTTTCGGGGTAACCCGCGACCGCGGGTGCATCGTGACAGTTGGTAGTGCGGTGTGTTAGTCTGACGCATCGCATTACCAATCTCAGTAAAGAGCCTCCATCAGAAGCTCTTTAAGACATGATCAGCCATGACCAATCACGGCTGGTCACAGTGTAAACAGAAAGAGCCATGTATCGGCTGTTCCTCTACTCGCGTCTGCAGACACCAGTAGAGGAGAGCCGATCGGTGGCTCTCCTGACAGGGTATGTCTGCGCTGATTGTTTATCAGTGCAGCCCCCCTAGGATTGTCCCCTAGGAGCTCCAGGGAGCCCACTAGGACCACCAGGGAATGCACGCCCAGGGACAACCAGGAAGACCACCAGGGAAGCCCACCCTAGACCCCCAGGTAAGGGGCACAATGCCCAACATGGATGACACTCATTGCCCATCTTGGGTGCCACCCAGGACCATCAGGGAATGGCTCCAAAAAAGTGCCATCCATCATTGCCGCCTATCAATGCCCACCAGTGCCATCTATCAGTGCCCACCAGTGCCACCTATCAGTGCCCAGTGCCACCTATCAGTGCCCATCAGTGCTGCCTATGAATGCCCATCAGTTCCAGTTATTAGTGCCACCTATTAGTGCCCATCAGTGCTGCTTATCAGTGCTGCATATTTGTGCCTCATCATCATAGAAACATAGAAATATAGAAAAGTGACGGCAGAAAAAGACTGAGTAGTCCATCGAGTCTGCCCCTTTTTATTTTTATTTTTTTATTTATTTTTTTTTCTACATTAACCTTATTGTCTGACTATAGATTTATGTTTATCTCAAGCATGTGCCCATCAGGGCCACCTCATCAGTGCCGCCTCATCGGTGCCAATCAGTACTGCCACATCAGTGCCCATCAGTGTAACCTCATCAATGCCCATCAGTGATGGAGAAAATGTACTATATTACAAAGTTTTGTGACAGAAACAAAAGAAAAACTTTTTTTTCAAAATTTTTGGTCTTTTTTTAATTTGTAGTGCAAAAAATAAACACCCCAGAGGTGATCAAATACCACCAAAAGAAATCTCTATTTGTGAGGAAAAAAATATTTGGGTACAGTGTTTCATGACCACGCAATTGTCATTCAAAATGTGAAAGCGCTGAAAGCTGAAAATTGGTCTGGTCAGGAAGGGGGAAAAGTGTCTGTTATTGAAGTGGTTAACAGAAGACGGTTATTAACTTTCTTTTTTTCTTCACAAGCTATCAGCGTGAGGAAAAAAAAGCAGATAACCGGCTTCTGTTTACATCCTGTGATCAGCTGTCATTGGCTGACAGCTGATCATGTGGTAAAGGGCTGCTGTGATTGGCCTTTAACCCCATTCTGTGATCAGCTGAGTCTGAATTACAGAGCGCACCGCCCACACGCCGCAGAGGGCATGCGGGTAGTGTGAGCACAGGAGGATGTCCATGGACACACTCCCGGCATTGTAGACCCACTCTGTAGCCGTCTTTTGGCTATAGTGTGGGCAGGATCTGGTTAATATGCCCTTATCCTCAGTTCTCCCTCTGATTTGTATGATGTAAAGACCTAAAAAAATGTTATAAAAACATTTTATACTTAAAGCTGGCATTTGGTATTTTTTTTTGTAATAAAGTTGTGTTTTAGATGAAAGTTTTGTGATCATTTTTTTATTCACGTTAACATCCAAATTTTCAGGTCAAGCTTTTGGGGAGTGCCCCTTTCTTCAAGGTCCAAGTGGATACGCCCCAAAATCTGGTCCTGAAATGTTGGATGTTGGTGCAAGAAAAAAGTATCACAATCGCCTCAGTTTCCCCTCTGTTTTGTATGATGTAAAGACCTCAATAAAAATGTTATACTTAAAGCTGGACTTATATTTTTTGTCACTTTGCATCATAAATGTGAGGTTTAATATACTTTTGGTGTTAAAGATGATCTTTATTTTTTTTGGGATACAGCACCAGACTTTAGTTCTGTATCATGGTGCTTATAAAAATATTAGGTCTCATTCACATAGGGCATTGTAATCTGTGGCCCTCGCAGGGCCGTGTTTACTGGGAAATGGATACACAGTTGTTCCATGCATCCCCATGCAGGAAGTCTCATAGATGTCAATTGGGATTCATCTGCTGCACAAATAAAAGCAGTTTCTCCCTATCTGACATCCATCTGGGTGCACAGCCTTAAATGCACCGGGTTGAGCTTTTCTCAACCACAGCTTGGTGATGGATGCTCAAGGAATGTCTAGTAACCCCTAAACAAGCCTAGGGTTCCACCAAGCTCTGGTTGAGAAAGGTTGGTCTAAATGAGGGGCATACCTACAAGGGTCGCAATTGTGACCCAGCCCCATGCTTCCTGTACACCTAGATAGTGATGAGGCAGCTGCATACAGAGTAACCAATCTCCCCAATTTCCTCCTGCAGCTGCTGAATGTTCGCTTCTCCTCCTCTCCCACCCACAGGCATTCAGTAGCTGCAGGAGGAAAATGGAGAGATCCATTCCTCTGTATGCAGCTGCCCTGCCGCTCCTTCTATCCAGCTTCCTTCTGCTGGCTGCCTGTGTGCTCTCCTACCCCTCTGTGCTCTCTCCTGGCACCCCCCTGCAGCTCTGCCGGCTTTCCCCCTCCCCTCTCCCACCATCCGCTGCAGGAGAATGTTGTCAGGAGTAAGAGCAGCGAAGGGGCTTATAAATGTGTTATTTACTGGTCCCTCCTTGTCTTAAAGCAATAGTAAATTTCCAGAAAAAAAAAATTCTCTCTGCAAGCTAAAACCATAATGTGCTAGCACATTATGAAAGACTTACTTACCCTTACCCTTCAGTGGCGCGCTGTCACTGCTCCAGAGGCTTCTATCTTCACCTGGTCTTCCAGGTCAAGCAACTGCTTCAATGTCCATGCCACTATGATGTCAATCCGCTGTTCATGGCACAGGACTCTGAAGGTATGCCTTTCCTTTAGAGCACATGTGCCAGTGTTATCACTAGCGGCTTTAAAAGTAAATATCTCCTAAATAGTGCACGTTTTGTTTAGGAGATATTTACTGTACCTTTAGGTAAGCCTTATTATATGCTTACCTATATGTAAAAATCAACCAAGGGAGTAAACTCTTACTTTAACAGGTAATTGTATTTTTATATATAAAATAGGAACTTCTTTCCTCTCCAATTTAATCTTACAAACTAAGTAGTAGATAAATTAAATTACTACAATGCACAATAATTAAGATTACTATAAGAGAAAGGAAAAAAAAATCTCCACTTTTGCTTATACCGTGAGACATAATTCCGCTACCGGGCTCGGATGTAAGGGCAAAGGCCAGGGGGACCCTTCATGGTTCCTTGCACCGGGGCCGCGAAGATACTAGATACGCCACTGGTCTAAATTCTCTGCGCTAAAAGATGTCCCTCATCTCTCAGAAAGTTGGAATAAAAGTTGGTCAAAATTTGTGAACAATGGCAGTGTGGGCTACTGTCGTAGTCTCCATTCATAAATTACTGTTAGGTTAAAATTTAAAGAAAACGGGTGTCCTGCTCCATGTATCATAAATTCACTTGTATCAGCAACAGAAATGTTGCACATTGAGATGCAAAATAAACTTCCTTTATTAAAATAGCCAGCAGGAATAAATTCTGTTCTCACATGTTTCACGCTAGGCACAGCACTTTTGACTTTCGAGAAGGCCCCCATGTCTAGCACTAAACATGTCAGATTGGAATTTGTTACTAATGGCTATTTTAATAAAAGAAGAGTATTTTGTATCTCAATGTGCAACATTTCTGTTGCTGATACAAGTGAATTTATGATACATACGGCATTCCTGTTGCTGATACAAGTAATTGTTTTGGTGGAGACAAGATGAACCAGCACACGAGTTGTGATTGTGGAGTGTGGAGCCTGATCTTGCATGGAGTGGCATGTGAAATATTTGACATTGGATAAAATCTGATACATGATTTCTGTCTGCAGCTGTCAGGGAAACTTAGGCTTTGTTAACACCCTCTCTACACCCTTTCAAAGTGTAGATTGTGTTAAAAATCTTTCTTCATCTGTCAGCCGCACAGAGAAGAGGGTTAAGAGACTGCAGTTACACTGTGTGAGAGCTGATTGGAGGAAAGGCACACACAGCCCTCCACACAGCAGAACTGTTTTCTAAATAGAGAAGCTCTGTTCTGAGCTCTCCCTCCCCCTCCCTCCCGACACAAACTTATTATTTCGGGAAAACTACTCAGAAGTGATTCATGCTGATAACAGAGGAATGAATCACCAGAGGGAAATGACACTTAGAGCTTTGGAGAGAGATGATTAAACACTATAGATATATGTGCTTTGCTCAAATTTCATGACTGGGGTTTACAACCACTTTAATGCCCTATATGTTTGAGAATTACATACTTGCTAATTAGGAGTAGGGATAAAACTAAGATTCAAACATAACTAGAATTTGGTCCTAATTTTGATGTTCAGTGTTTGGCAAATGAGTGGCCATTGACATCCTAGTAACTAGTAACTCATGCATGCCCAGCTAATTTATCGGTCAGCCAGGCATGTAAGGAAAAAGGCAGGAATAGTGGCTGGATCCACTGACCAAATATGGTCATGGCTATATTTAATCTATAATCATAGGCATATAATCATATATAATCTATAATCATAGGCATATTTGGTCAATGACATTGACTATATATGGATAAGGCCAAATTGGTCCAATGACATTTATCTGTCAGTCGGGAATCTGTCATTCTGTGAGTAGCATTGGAAGGGGATTGTCTTGGCAGTCATGTGTGTTTTCGTTCTGTGTGTCAGCAGGTCATCATGATTGATGAGTATCTGCATTACTGGATGGCATGATTTATGATGGATTTACATTCTAGAACATTTTTCATGTAAAGGGCTTGTCAAAATGTTTAGTGTGTTTATTTACAGTTTACTTTTTTCTTTTAATCAATAGTACCCCTTACATAAAGAAGAAGGTATCTGGGGACCTCATTATTTTTAAAGGGGCCCACATCTTTTTTTTGTATTTTGTGGGGAGTACTTTGGGTATGGTATGGATTGTAAGAAGGAACCCCATACATTTTATTTTTGCATTTTGCTGATTTTTGCTGTAGCATATATTACAACACACGTGACATTTTATGAGGAAAATATACCCAAGTTCTATCTCAACTGGTGTTGTTGTCCATAGCACAACATCAGCTTCTATCTATCATTTTTTTACATTCAGCTAAGAAAATTAAAATGTAAAAGCTGATTGGCTGCATTCCAGTAAAAAAAAAAAACACAAGCAGCAACTGCTCAGAAAAAGAGCTTCAGGTGTGACAAATTATGACTAACACCTTCAGTATAGAGCTGAAAAATCAATTGGTACATCTTGCTGATTACATAAGGTAAGTCTCCATATGGATAATCTGCTGTCAAAGCCAACTTCCATTTGAGAACTGTTATTGAGAAAACAGAAGAGGAAAACACTAGTTCAATCAGATCTTATAATAAAGCAGCACAATGGAGTCAACACTAGCTATGGCTTTAAGCATGCAGCTCCTTTGTGAGTATAATATATTGTACAATTATTACATGTGTCTCAATGTCTGCATTATTTGCTCCTTTAATCAGTTTCTAGCTGGTTTCGGATCACATTTGATGTTACAACAATAGTGGAACTTGCGAGAAGGGAGGTTTGCAGAGGATTATGGTCCAGTGTCAATGGGCTTCTGTTTACTTCAAAATGACATCTCTCCCCATACAAGTAAATTGGAATGCACAAGCAGATTTAAACAGCACAGATACAGAACAATATCCGGTAAGATGCACCTTCAATGAATTTTGAAGGACCTCAGAAACATCTCAAACTGATGCCAAAAGTACCCTGCTTTTGCCCATCAAAGTCCATGAATACAGGCCTTGTTGGAGAATGTCTCATTCCTGCATTTGGCATCATTGCCAGAGCCAAGTGTGTGAAGTCAAGTTTGACCAGAAGAGTCACAAACTCCATGGACTACAGCTCAACTAGAATCATGTAGAGAATAATACGATTAGAGTTGAGCGAACCTGAACTGTAAAGTTCGGGTCCGTACCGAACTTTCGGGTGTCCAGGTCCCGAACCCAAACGTTTGAGAAAAAGTCCGGGTTTGGGTTCTGGGTTCTGGTATTTTATCACGCATGTTGAATAGCTGCAGGGCAGCCAATCAACAAGCGTTTCACTGGTTTTCCCTAGAAGCCATCACAGCCATGCCTACTAATGGCATGGCTGTGATTGGCCAGTGCATCATGTGACCCAGCCTCTATATGAGGCTGGAGTCACAGTGATGCATGTCACATGCTTTCAGGTTAGTGTAGGGAGAGGATGCTGCCGGCGCTGTGAGGGACAGATTGCAGATCTAATAACTAGGTAGAGATTACTACTACTGCTGTGAGGGACAGATTGCAGATCGAATAACTAGGTAGAGATTACTACTACTGCTTTGAGGGACAGATTGCAAATCTAATAACATCTCATCCTGCATTACAGAACGATCTGATTACAGGAAGATCTCTCATCCTGCATTACAGAACGATCTGATTACAGAACGATCTGAAACTGGACTAGGTAGAGATTACTACTGCTTTGAGGGACAGATTGCAGATCTAATAACATCTCCCATTTTTCTTCCTTTTGCAGCCCTCTAGCACTTTCCAGGACTTTTTTACAGCCATTTTTGTGCCGAAAAGTTTGGGTCCCCATTGACTTCAATGGGGTTCGGGGTCAAGTTCGGGTAACGTTCGGTACCGAACCCGCCGAACCCGAACATCCAGGTGTTCGCTCAACTCTAAATACGATGTATTCTCAAATTGAAAATACTTACAGGTTATTGCAATGTCTTTCTCTTGAACAACATTTCTGCTGTCTAGGGACATTTCAAATTTGGTGTTTTGGTGCTTTGTTATGAAATCAATTCAGCAAACAACCAGAATGTTTCTATACAGAGTAGGGTGAGAAGGATTGTTACTTGCTATGTGAACTACTGCCGTTTGATTATTAAAATATGTACAATATATTAAGCAAACAGTATGCATGTGTACAGTTAATCAATGAACAATAAATCGTGGATATGAAAACAAATAAAAAAAGAAGATTTTAACACAGAAAAGAAGTGAAACAAGCACAGTTGTTTGGTTTCATTGGAAATGTTGTCTTGGAGCTTTAAAACCAGTGACTTTTCCATTGGGGCACAATCTTATCAAAATTCCCACCAAAGGCATTTTTCTATAAACAACCAAGCACACAAAAGTTGAAAATGTCAAATATTCCATCATGTTCAAAACCAAAGTGGCAGGCACTGGAGGCCTTATATTATTGTATACTGTTTATGATCTTAGTCCACTTGTATTTTCAACATACACAATCCTACTTCTCAATAAGGCAGGCATATGACTTTCTGTACTACAAGTGATAAAATGTCTGTTGACCAAACATGCCTCATTTATCAAGAAGTAGTATTACCAGTATGCTGAAAGTAGCAGTATATACATATTATACACCCGTAAGCAGTAGTGAATAATTAATCCAAACTGGGAATAAACCCATTTCAGGGAAGTTCACATCAAACAAATGTAATGCAAATATTACTGATCTATGTGTCAGTGAGTGAGAGGATCCCACTTTAATTGTCTGGCAGAGTGCACAGCAGATTGTGGTCAGAGATCTTTGGGTGTCATGGCTCTAATAAAGAAGTACTATGCAATACAGGGCTAGATGTCCTTCATTGGAGCCTGTAGGCAAACAATGTTTGGTGCTTTAAATAACACCCCTCTGCTAGTAATATTTTGTTTATTCAAGACATTTACTTGTTCTCTTGGTCCTAGCCCGACTTAGAATATTATGATAATATGCAACCTTATACAAGACAGACATTCCTGATGATGGAAAAAATGCACGACTAATTACTGTCACATATAGGTACATACCTTATGTTAAATCTAGCCCTATACCTGCTAGGCTCAAAAACAATATAGTACTTCCCTATCATAAGGGATAGAAAATTGTATCATTCTCAAGCCACTGCTTTATCTGCAAATCAAGAAAAGTAGGTTCATATTGGATTCCACCACTGACTGGAATTAGGCTTAGAGACTTACTGTAAATGGTTTATGGGTCTTTTTTTCCAGCCCAGCAAGCTTTAGTAAAGGGAATTTAACATCCCCTCATCTCTACCTGTTAGTTTATTTAATACACAAGGATCACTGCTTTTCTGATCACCTCTTTAGTGGCTAGGTACTACTTGATATTTGATTAGGCTCTACTGTTGGAAAAGTTAAGTATTATATTTCATGGTTTTGCATTACATAGGGCCATGACAAATTTTAGGTCTGTAATGAAACAGCCATTAGTGTATTGAAGGCAGTAGGACTTTGTAGTACCAAACAGCAATCCATAATAACTACACATACAATAAGTAAAATCCAACATACAACAGGGATGTGTGAAATGAGAAAGCTTTAATAAGGATTATTAAACTACAGGAATATTGAGCACACCTACTTTTATGAGGAATATATGTGTACTGATGGTGCAGTATATAAAACATAAATACCAATATTGAAAATGCAGTACAGATTTCCTCCAAATATCATCAACTCTAAAGAGTGCAACACCTTCACATAAAAACTACACAGTGAGTTATGAAGGCCGCCCAGGGATTACAGTTTAGTCATACGCTTTTATGAATAGAGCGTGAAAAAGGTTATGTATGGTAAACCCATCCATTTAACAGTTTAAAAACCAGTTACATTTCCGGCACGTGCCGGAAATGTAACACTCCCATTGGTTGTGCCCAAGATGGCAGCTTCCTAGGCTGAAAACGATAGGAGGGTTTACTACCACTTTAAATTGTAAAAGCGGAACTTCACAGAAAGAGGAAGTTCTACTTCTTTGCATCACCCCCCTCTCCTCTTTAACAATTGGCAGTTTTTGGGGTGGGGGGGAAGTGGGTACCTAGTTTTGACAGGTACCCGCTGCCACTTATGGTCAGATTGATCAGAGTGGAAGTTTGCCACCCTTCTTTCCCCACAGCCTTCTGGGATACATCACAGGTTCCAGAAGACTGAGGAACCATTCACAAAACGCAGAATGGCTTTCCCTTAGTAAAGATTGAAGAAGTCAGCAGCTATAGTATTTGTAGCTGCTGATTTTAATTTTTTGGGGGGACACTAGAGCTTTAATTAAGTACTCATACTTGAGTAAGCCATTTTTTTATCTGCAATGAAACAGAGGCATTTACTACTCTGAGCAGTATGGATAGAATTGACAGGAGGCTTCCACCAGAAACAAATACCTAGGATCTCTTACCTACTACAGTGAAGCAGGTTTTTGGGCACAATGGGTGGGATTCAATAAAGCTGCTAAGCCGCTTTTCTAGCAGTAATTGCTCTTGTTAATGTGTTGTGCCTAATTCAATAAATATCTGGGACAGTTTTGCTTCTGACAGCAGCTCATGTATCAAATAAAGGTAGTTCTAAATTGCACCGCTTCTACATTGTGGGGCAACACCTGTACCAAATTCATTATAAAACACATACAGTTTGTATTTCATAAAAAATTAGCTAATTAGGACCAACTTTCTTTTGGTATACAGAGACAGATTTTTTACAAAGTGACTTGCATGTGTTCTAAAAGTTGTGCAGCATTTGCCAAATTACAAGTTCTAGACAGATATATGGATTGGGTGCACTCTGCACCACTTTTAGAACACACGCAACATACTCGCAAAATCTGTCTGTGCCAGTATTTATGAATTCCAGAGAATGTGTCCTCTCTAAAAATAGAATTGAGGTACTGCCAGGATAAGATATTATTTCTAAGATATCCAAGTATTGTCTATGTTAAGATCACACACTTGTATTTGGATTATTATCAAAATAGTAATAGTGACTGAAGCTCATTTGGCTGGGTTGTTGTTCTCTGTTAGACACCTTAGACATTTTAGGTCATTGTGCCAATGTGGACTTTTGTGCATGGTTTATTTCACAGTGTTTTATTCAATCTTGCCTTTGAATGAGAGTTATTAAGATTAACATTGACTATATGAATAATAAATCAGTTGGAATTGCCAGCAATCACATGTGCAGCAGAGCCATGCTTTTAGCAAATGTAATTATTCATTGTTAAAAAAGCAATATTAACTCCAAAAGCAAGTTTTATTTTATTGCAGTGTACCAATTCTTAAATGTGATGGTTACATTAGTTAACTTTCTTTCTTTTATTTTAACCAGGTAATCTGGCCAGTATGTCTGTTGCTTTTAAACAGAACAACTCTCCTGAAATGTAGCAGTTGGAGTGCTGAGAGAAACCATTTACCATGGACATGGGTGCTTAGAATGGTCAGTTTTTATTTATTTATGTAAAATCTTTATCCCAAAAAGAACAGAAAAAATGTTGTAGCTTCATTAGTGTTAGCTAGAGCTTGGCTTCAATTTTTAGCTTATCTAAATCTGCCAGTACATCCCACACTCCTCTCCCACCAGACTGACAATGCAGCAGTCCAAAGTTGCCCCTGAGCTCCTTCATCCAAAGTGGAGTAAAAGTGGAGGGTGAGGTGCCGCATTGTCACATTATTTACACATCAGACCAATACAGGGAAACCTGAGGCTGCATGGTGTGCAGACGGAGTCGTCTTGGGCTTGAAGGTCCACAAGCGAGTTGAGATGACTACTGTGGTCCTTAGTGATTAACTATTCTGGATCTCTTTTGAAGTCCAAGTCAGAACTAGGACCGTATTCATTGAATGACCAAGTAAACTCTCGAGTAAGTGTAATAGACATCACTAAACATAAAAAGGTGTGACCTATTTGTGGACAGTGGTATCGAGGGTTGACAAGGAGTAGACAAAACTCTGGTTTAGGCAGACGTGTGGTACGTCGGAGTCCAAAGGGACATAACCAGACTACACATTTATTACACTGTTACGCCGTG
>BLSH010473244.1:802699-813970 GCA_018402905.1 Glandirana rugosa | reverse complement strand
TTACAATGGTAATCTGTCCCTCACACCAGCAGCAGGAACCTCTCCCTATACTAGTATGAGATGATTTTATAACGCTAATCTGTCCATCACACCAGCAGCAGGAACCTCTCCCTATACTAGTATGAGATGATTTTATAAAGCTAATCTATACCTCACACCAGCGGCAGCAGGAACCTCTCCCTATACCAGTATGAGTTGATTTTATAACGGTAATCTATCCCTCACACCAGCGGCAGGAACCTCTCCCTATACTAGTATGAGATGATTTTATAACGCTAATCTATCTCTCACACAAGCGTCAGGAACCTCTCCCTATACTAGTATTAGATGATTTTATAATGCTAATCTGTCCCTTACACCAGCAGCAGGAACCTCTCCCTATACCAGTATGAGATGATTTTATAACGGTAATCTGTTCTTCACAGCGGCGGCAGCATCCTCTCCTTACTCTAGTCTGAGAGCATGTGACATGCAGCGCTACGTGACTCCAGCTCATATCGAGGCTGGGTCACATGATGCACTGGCCAATCACAGTCATGCCATTAGTAGGCATGGCTGTGATGGCTTCTAAGGGCAAACGAGTGAAACTGCAGCTATTCAAGAGGTGCGAAAAAATATCCGAACCCGGACTTTTTCTCAAATGTCCGGGTTCGGGTTACAGACACCCTAAGGTCTGGTACGAACCAGTTCGGGTTCGATCAACTCTAGTCAGGAGTTAATCTTCTAAATGTATTCTGTGATATTTGGTGGTTCTTGCTGCGTGAGCATAGAATAGTAATGTTATCCTCAGATTTTTGGGAATGACATTCTTATTTCTGATGTTGGTACACAGATCACATTTTTTTAGCTCAAATTAGGATCATTTGGAAATAATAAAAAATAAAAAAAAAAATGGGACTAATTTTAAATTTCCATAAGCAATGGTATTGTTTGTGGTTTGTAAAGACACCTGTGTGAGTTTGGGGAAATATTTTTGTGAGATAGATATCAACAAGTGAAAGTGACAGAGAAACAAATATTTTACCAAAACATTAAAAGATTATTCTAGCATTCTTAAAAAAAAAAGATTATCAAAATTGCAACATTGTTGCAAGGACAATTTCTTTGAGAGAAAGATACATTTTCTCTCAACATGAAAAGGACTTATTTTGGGGAAATAACAATTGTACTATTAGAATGAATTGCATTGGGCTACATAACTCGTCTTCACTCCTAAAAAAAAAGCTGTGTAAAACAGCTCTCATTTTGGTATTTATCAACCACTCATGGAATTAGTCCACGAGAGTTAAAAACTGAGTTGTTTTGTGTCTGAGCATGCTCAGTTGTGCTCTGCACCTAAATGTAAAGAGACGGGGAATTTATCTCTTCTCAGACTTTTTAAGATATTTCAGTGTAGAAATTACTTTTTCACAAAGTTTAAAAGCAGATTATCTTTAAACAATATACTGCATATTTTAGCACAATTTAGGGGATTGGATCATGCTATAAACATCATTTCTATTTGCACTACTCCAGGTCTTAAGTAGAGTAAGGATTTGGGCGTTATCTGTGACCTGGGAGCTATAGTGAATTCCATTTTGGGAGCAATTCTACTCCAGAGCTATTGTGAATACCGTTTTAGCTCTATTTAGCTCAGTTTGCCATTTTTAGGAGCTAAATAGCTCTCTGGAGTAAATTTACTCCACTGAGCACTTTAGTAAATAAACCCCACTGTATGTATAAAAGATTTTTTTTATATTCCCCTGCCTTTTTATGGCCCTCAAAACAGGTTTCAGGAACCAACATAAGCTAGGGCAATTTATTCCAATAGTGCAGGCACTGGAGAGCTGAAAATTACCACTTCCAAGTTCATTGAACACTACAAGCAGTTTTACCATACCTGGAATAGCATGCTCTCTACTTTCCACGGGCTCAATATTCCCTGAAATTAGGTTATAAACCTCAAGGATCCCCTGGCTGTTTAATCTAAACTTATCCTCAACATAATTTTCAGACAGGTCATCCAGGAATGTACGTGTCCTATACATGCCAGTTCTTCTGAACCTAAGAAGTCTAATGCTTACCTGAGCTACAATAACTGCAGCTGTTGAAAATGCAACAATTGCTGCAGCAAAAAGGAAATCCCCCTCATCAGACGTTGCTAATAATGTTAGCTGTCTGTAGTGAATTGTGTCGCTCCTTCTGTCCAGGGAAAAAAGTTTTAATGCAACTTCTTGGTTCTTTTCTCAGTGTTTCATAAATAAAAAAAAGCCCCAAGTCTGACTTGCCTTGCTTCAAAACAAGGCTTTGTTATAGCTCTCGGAATGCCAGTCAAAGCCCATGCCACAAAATAAAATGGTTAGCTTAGAGTCCTGTTTACACCTTTGCTTTGGCTTCGCTTCAAAAATTATACCCCATGTGGCTTTAGTGGTACTTCAAAGCCTCCATAGAAATCTAGGACAAAGATCGCTTGAAACACCATCGGCTTTTGGGAGGCTTTAATTCAGCATTAGCTTCATTTTGTTTTGGAGAAATTGCAGGTATCACATATCCACACACAGGGCATAAGTCAAGCGTCAACAATGCATCACGGAAGCATCACCGAAGCATCAAAAACACATCATAAAAGCTTGTTGAAGCGGTAGGTACTTTAATGCGTGTTGAGACCAAAGCAAGTGTAAATGAGCCCTTAGTGTTGAATCCAGGAGACTTTTCTTCATGTTTACAATGGTGTTAAGACTCTCTTGTGCTTTTTACTATTTATTAACCACTTCAATACTATGCACTTAGAAAACTTTCCTACCAGACCAATTTTCAGCTTTCAGTGCTATTGCGCTTTGAATGACAATTGCGTGGTCGTGCGACACTGTACCCAAACTAATTTTTTATCATTTTGTTCCCTCAAATAGAGCTTTCTTTTGGTGGCATTTGATCACGCCTGCGGTTTTTATTTTTTGCGCTACAAATAAAAAAAGACCAAATAATAAAAAAAATTCTCTGTTTCTGTCACAAAACTTTGTAAATAAGTAAATTTTCTCCATCACTGATGGGCACGTACTGATTGGCACTGATGATGAGGCATTTATATGCAGCAATGATGAGCACTAATATGCAGCACTGACGGGCACTGATATGCAGCACTGACGGACACTGATAAGCGGCACTGATGGGCACTCAGACGGCACTCATAGGTGACACTGGGCACTGATAGGGGCACTGGTGGACAGATGCACTGATAGGGGCCCATTCCCTGGTGGTTTAGGGTGGCATCTGAAGGTGGCAATGAGTGTCATCCATATCGGGCACTATGCCCCTTACCTGGTGGTCTAGATCGACTCCCTGGCGGTCCCGGGTGGGCACATCCCTGGTGGTCCCTGGGCAGGCTCCCTGGTGGTCGTGTGGCAAACCTAGGGGGGCTGTGCTGATAAACCATCAGCACAAACCCCCCGTCAGGAAAGCAGCCGATCGGCTCTCCACTGCTCAGGTCTGCAGACCCGAGTACAGGAAAAGCCGATAAACGGCTTTCCTGTTTACACTGTGACCAGCCGTGATTGGTCACGGCTGATCACATGGTAAAGTGCTTCCGATGGAAGCGCTTTACAATGATTGGTAATGCGGGGGGTCAGATTGACCCCTCACACCACGGATGGGCGTGCACCGGCATGTTAATCTGAGGACGTCATATGACCCTCAGTCGGGATAACTGAACCACTTCCCGGCCGTCATTCTGCATACGGTGGTCGGGAAGTGGTTAAACAGGTACATCCCCATTACTTTCTTTGTAGTTATCACAGAGAATACACAGTGAAGAGAAAATATTTTTTTAGTATCTACCTTACTTATCATGGTTTATTAACCACTTGCCTAATGGACATTTTACTCCCTTCCTGCCCAGGCCAATTTTCAGCTTTCAGGAATGTCATACTTTGAATGAAAATTGCGCGGCCATGCAACACTGTATCCATATGAACTTTTTATCATTTTTTTTTACACAAATATAGCTTTCTTTCGGTGGTATTTAATCACCACAGGGTTTTTTCTAAACAAATGAAAAAAGACTGAAAATAAAAATTTCAAATTGGTATAAAATTTTGCAAACAGGTAATTTTTCTCCTTCACTAATGTGCGCTGATGAGCCTGCACCTATAGGTAGCAGTGATGTAGCAGCTCTGGTGGGCAATGATGAAGGGACACTGATAGGTCACACTGATGAGGAGATACTGATGGGCACTTCCCTGATTATCAGTGCACATGTCCCTAACTCAAGCCGGTTATCGGCTTTCTTCTTCTCCCCTTACGCAGTTAGTGTGAGGAAAGAAAGGCAGATAACTGTCTTGTGTTTACATCCTGTGATCAGCTGTCATTGGCTGACAACTGATCATGTAGTAAAGGGCCGCGGTGATTGGCCCTTTACCCCGATCTGTGACCAGCTGAGTCCAAAGGACTTGGTGATCACAGAGCGCACTGCTGGGGGGTGTGCAGACAGCACGATTATGGGAGGATGTCCATGTATGGCATCCCGGCATTGGAAGAAAGGCGGCTACAGTGCGGGTGGCTTGCAGTTAAACACCTCTCTGGGGAATTATCACCATGATAAGTTGTGATAACCCTTTTTTCAACTTATCACCCACATTTCACAGTTTATTAAATGTACACCTATATGTGAAAAGGGCCTTACATCAAATTACTGGTGCTTTCCTGCGTCCAGAGGAGTACAGTCTGCCATACCAGTTTTGGATTTTGGAACTATGTTGTATATGTGGAAAGGGCAGAAGCATTCACGTCTACACGACCAAGACTGTGTACAGGCATTCACTTGTATGGCAGACTAAATGTGCCATATGTGGCCTCCTTGAGCTTGAAATTTTATGCTAGGCAAGGAAGATGCCTTCAGACATCCATGTGAATAAAGCCTTTGTTTTGGGACCACAACTATAGCAAAAAAGAACGTCCATCTCCAGGTCCATTTTTTAGATTTTGTACCAACACACGTAAAAAGGTAAGAAAAATATTTCCCAAGATTGGAATCCATTTGGCATGGAAAAGTAGAGCGAGCCATTGTAAGGCTTCATGCACAGGGCTTTGAACTTCTCTCAACGTCCGATCAAAGGTCACAACAGTTAGTAACTTTTCCTCTCTAAAGTGTGGAGAACCGCTCCCAGCGACAGCCCCGTGCACAAAGGAGCTCCTAGCGACACCCCCGTGCACAAAGGAGCTCCCAGCGACAGCCCCGTGCACAAAGGAGCTCCCAGCGACAGCCCCGTGCACAAAGGAGCTCCCAGCGACAGCCCCGTGCACAAAGGAGCTCCCAGCGACAGCCCCGTGCACAAAGGAGCTCCCAGAGACTCCCCTGTGAAGAGAAGAGCTCCTAGTGACACCCCATGGGAAGAGAGGGGCTCCCAATGACACCCCTGTGAAGAGAAGGGCTCCCAATGACACCCCTGTGAAGAGAAGAGCTCCCAGCGACAGCCCCGTGCACAAAGGAGCTCCCAGCGACAGCCCCGTGCACAAAGGAGCTCCCAGCGACAGCCCCGTGCACAAAGGAGCTCCCAGAGACTCCCCTGTGAAGAGAAGAGCTCCTAGTGACACCCCATGGGAAGAGAGGGGCTCCCAATGACACCCCTGTGAAGAGAAGGGCTCCCAGTGACACCCCTGTGAAGAGAAGAGTTCCCAGTGACACCCCTGTGCACAAAGGAGCTCCCAGCGACAGCCCCGTGCACAAAGGAGCTCCCAGCGACAGCCCCGTGCACAAAGGAGCTCCCAGCGACAGCCCCGTGCACAAAGGAGCTCCCAGCAACAGCCCCGTGCACAATGGAGCTCCCAGCGAAAGCCCCGTGCACAAAGGAGCTCCCAGAGACACCCCCTGTGTACAAAGGAGCTCCCAGAGACTCCCCTGTGAAGAGAAGAGCTCCTAGTGACATCCCTGGGAAGAGAGGGGCTCCCAATGACACCCCTGTGAAGAGAAGAGTTCCCAGTGACACCCCTGTGTAGAGAAGGGCTCCCAGTGACACCCTGTATAGAGAAGGGCTCCCAGTGACACCACTGTGAAGAGAAGGGTTCCCAGTGACACCCTGTATAGAGAAGGGCCCCCAGTGACACCACTGTGAAGAGAAGGGTTCCCAGTGACACCACTGTGAAGAGAAGGGTTCCCAGTGACACCACTGTGAAGAGAATGGCTCCCAGTGACACCCCTGTGAAGAGAAGAGTTCCCAGTGACACCCTGTATAGAGAAAGGCTCCCAGTGACACCCTTTATAGAGAAGGTCTCCCAGTGACACCCTGTATAGAGAAGGGCTCCCTGTGACACCCTGTGAAGAGAAGGGCTCCCAGTGACACCCTGCGAAGAGAAGGGCTCCCAGTAACACCCTGTATAGAATTCCCAGTAACACCCTATGTAGAGTTCACAGTGGCCCCCCGTGTAGAGTTCACAGTGGCCCCCTGTGTAGAGTTCACAGTGGCCCCCTGTGTAGAGTTCACAGTGGCCCCCTGTGTAGAGTTCACAGTGGCCCCCTGTGTAGAGTTCGCAGTGGCCCCCTGTGTAGAGTTCGCAGTGGCCCCATGTGTAGAGTTCACAGTGGCCCCCTGTGTAGAGTTCACAGTGGCCCCCTGTGTAGAGTTCACAGTGGCCCCCTGTGTAGAGTTCACAGTGCCCCCCTGTGTAGAGTTCACAGTGCCCCCTTGTGTAGAGTTCACAGTGCCCCCCTGTGAAGAGTTCACAGTGCCATCCTGTGTAGAGTTCCCAGTGCCACCATGTGTAGAGTTCCCAGTGCCACCATGTGTAGAGTTCCCAGTGCCCCCCTGTGTAGAAAGGAGCTCCCAGCGACAACCCTGTCAAGAGAACAGCTCCTAGTGACACCCCATGTGAAGAGAAGCGATCCCAATGACACCCCTGTTAAGAGAAGGGCTCCCAGTGACACCCCTGTGAAGAGAAGAGTTCCCAGTGACACCCTGTGTAGAGAAGGGCTCCCAGTGACACCCTGTATAGAGAAGGGTCCCCAGTGAAACCCTATGAAGAGGAGGATTCCCAGTGACACCCCTGCGAAGAGAGGGGCTCCCAGTGAAACCCCTGTGAAGAGAAGGGTTCCCAGTGACACCCTGTATAGAGAAGGGCTCACAGTGACACCCTGTATTGAGAAGGGCTCACAGTGTCACCCTGTATAGAGAAGGGCTCACAGTGACACCCTGTATAGAGAAGGGCTCACAGTGACACCCTGTATAGAGAAGGGCTCACAGTGACACCCTGTATAGAGAAGGGCTCACAGTGACACCCTGTATAGAGAAGGGCTCCCAGTGACACCCTGTATAGAGAAGGGCTCACAGTGACACCCTGTATAGAGAAGGGCTCACAGTGACTCTCTGTATTGAGAAGGGCTCACAGTGACAACCTGTATAGAGAAGGGCTATCAGTGACACCCTGTATAGAGAATGGCTCACAGTGACACCCTGTATAGAGAATGGCTCACAGTGACACCCTGTATAGAGAAGGGCTCACAGTGACACCCTGTATAGAGAAGGGCTCACAGTGACACCCTGTATAGAGAAGGGCTCACAGTGACACCCTGTATAGAGAATGGCTCACAGTGACACCCTGTATAGAGAATGGCTCACAGTGACACCCTGTATAGAGAGGGGCTCACAGTGACACCCTGTATAGAGAAGGGCTCACAGTGACACCCTGTGAAGAGAAGAGTTCCCAGTAACACCCTGTGAAGAGAAGGGCTCCCAGTAACACCCTATATAGAGTTCCCAGTAACACCCTATATAGCAGTGGTTCTCAACTCCGGTCCTCAGGACCCACTAACAGGCCAGGTTTTAAGTATTACCTTGGGAAGATGCAGACTAGAATACTGCAATCACTGAGCAGCAAATGATATCACCTGTGATGTATTTCAGTTATCCTGCAAACCTGGCCTGTTAGTGGGTCCCGAGGACAGGTGTTGAGAACCACTGCTATATAGAGTTCCTAGTAACACCCTAGAGTTCCCAGTGCCCCCTTGTAGAGAGTTCACAGTGGCCCCCTGTGTAGAGTTCACAGTGGCCCCCCTGTGTAGAGTTCACAGTGGCCCCCCTGTGTAGAGTTCACAGTGGCCCCCTGTGTAGAGTTCACAGTGGCCCCCTGTGTAGAGTTCACAGTGGCCCCCTGTGTAGAGTTCACAGTGGCCCCCTGTGTAGAGTTCACAGTGGCCCCCTGTGTAGAGTCTCCAGTGCCCCCCTGTGTAGAGTCTCCAGTGCCCCCCTGTGTAGAGTCTCCAGTGCCCCCCTGTGTAAAGTTCCCAGTGACTCATAGTGGAAGCAGATAGGATGCCATGTCATGCTGCTCAGGTGAGGAGGAACCCTCTAGTGAGTGATCTCGGTCCCGGGGGTGAGCTAATAGCACCGTCCAAGCCGCTCCATGACTGGTCAGCAAACACCCTTCCACGTGTCCCCCGCCCGCACAATGGACGAGTCCTCCTCGCTGAGCGCTCCTCTCTACATTCTCTACAAGCAGGACACGTCCGCCTCAGTTCTGCACTGACGTCACCCTTCGGAGGAGCCGAGCGTCGTCGAAAACCCTCGCCCCACCGCTCGGCAATCTCCGTGGCACTTCGGGCAAGCCCGCTGCGTCATGCTCGCCTCTTCTCCTCCCTCTGCAGGCAGGCCGTTGTTCTACAGTTTCACCACAGCCAGGCCGTACCGCGCATGTCCGTCCGCCATTTTGCCCGTCCGCCCACCTACCAGAGCGCTGTCTCCTCCCCTCAGTGAGCAGCTTCCCCGGCTCCTGGCCGCCGTCC
Organism: Glandirana rugosa; assembly: GCA_018402905.1. Classification (NCBI taxonomy): domain Eukaryota; kingdom Metazoa; phylum Chordata; class Amphibia; order Anura; family Ranidae; genus Glandirana; species Glandirana rugosa. The sequence goes on along the minus strand of BLSH010473244.1, from coordinate 805,221 downwards.
TCCAATGCCGTGCTAGATTAGGAGGGGGAGGGAGGCACAGGCGCCGTGTAACAGGGAGCCGGAGCCCAGAGACACAGGCAGAGAAAAGAAAGGCAGAGTCACGGGGGAGCCATACACAGAAAGAGACACAGGTCCTCCGTGAGTGAGCCGCCGGCCTCCTCCACACAGCCTACCGGAACACCGCTTCTTCCTTCTCCTCCTTCCCCTGGTGTGAGGATGGGGCCGCCGCTGCCGGGCCCCGGGAACGAGGAGTGTTGATGGCTGTCAGTGATGGCCGCGTCCACCGGCTGCAGCAGCATCGTCCCAGCAGCCGCCAACCCCGGCCTCCCCCCGAGGATTGCGCCTGTCATTAGAGGGAGTCCCGAGTGACACTGCGCCTGTGCCCTACCGATCATCGTCCGATCTCCGCGGGAGAGAGCGAGCGAGCCGGTCCCCCACCCCCCTCTGACATCGTGCACGTTAGTAGGAGTGAAGGTGGGTGGGCTATAGAGGAGGAGAATGCACCAGCCCGATCCATCTGCTGATCTCTCCGCCAGGAAGATGGCGCACCCGGCAGATGTGCCCAGGAGGGGCAGCGGTGCCAACCCCTCTCCATTGACTTTGACAGGTGGGCCCGGACTAGGTGGTGGCCATCTGCTGTCCTCCGAGGACTATCAGCAGCCTCCTATGTTGGTGCAACCTCCCCTCCCAGCCTCCTCCTCTTCCCCTGGACCTCAGCAGCAGCATCCTCCCCAGACCCTCAACCTCATGCCCCAGCCTGGGGCCCAGATGAAGAAGAAGAGCGGCTTCCAGATCACCAGTGTGACCCCGGCTCAGATCTCCGCCAGCATGAGCTCCAACAACAGCATTGCCGAGGACACCGAAAGCTACGATGACTTGGACGAGTCCCACACTGAGGACCTGTCGTCCTCCGAGATCCTGGACGTGTCTTTATCCAGAGCCACGGATCTTGGCGGTCCCGAGAGAAGCTCCTCCGAGGAGACGCTGAATAATTTTCAAGAAGCCGAGACACCAGGCGCTGTGTCTCCAAACCAACCGCATCTTCATCAACCTCTACCATCCCACGTTCAGCAAAATATCATGATCAATGGAAATGTACACCATCCCCATCATCATCATCACCATCATCATGGACTTCCTACGGCAACACACCACGGCTTGCCCAGTGCACCTTTATCTGGGACCTCTCAAAATGCAGCACCTATCAAACTGGCTGCCCAAGGGAGTACCGACAATGCAGTGACCATAGGACCCGTCTCTTCTGCACCTTCTGGTCCCAACGTGGGGACTGTCCCGCCTATGATCCGTAAGGCTAGCGGTCCTGTAAGTACTGGTGTCAATCCGGTCCAGGGGAATAGTACTTCTCACAACATGAATATTCAAAATATAAGTGTTACAGGTCCATTGCCTACCAATGTAAACCCAACCAATGTTACAAGTTCTAGCAATGTCAGTGCTGTGTCTGGACTCATTAATACAAATGTAAGTTTGTCTGGAAATGGTATTGTTGCCTCCTCTAATATCCCTAACAATGTTTCCAATGCAGCTGTTGGGTCAGCACCTGGACCAGCTTCAGGGCAACAGCAGGCAGCACCTTCAGCTGTAACATCTAGGTTTAGGGTGGTCAAATTGGACTCTAGTACCGAACCTTTCAAAAAGGGCAGATGGACTTGTATGGAGTTCTATGACAAAGAGAATTCAGCAGCTGCTTCAGAGGGAGCTGTCGTCAACAAAGCAGTAGAGAGTGTTAAACAAAACCCACTTGAAGTGACGTCTGAGCGAGAGAGTACCAGTGGGAGCTCAGTCAGTAGCAATATCAGCACTCTGAGTCATTACACAGAAAGTGTCGGGAGTGGAGAGATGGGGGCCCCTGCAATGCAAGGATATCCAACCTTGGCTCCTCAGCAGATGGACTTCAGCAATTCTCTATCCCAGAATGTTCCTGCCTCCAATATACCACAGAGTGTTTCACAGCCTCAACTTGCACAACTGCATATTGATGGTTAACGACGACTTAACCTAACATGTCCCGGTTGACGACAAACTTCATAAACACCTACAACATCCATAAGACCGTTTAAGGGACCTTGTCTTGAAACTAAACGACCGTACTGTACGGGTCACCAGTCGACTCATCCTCGTCAAACGACTACACGTATAACGTTGACAACAACTCCTTGTCAACCGTCTCAAACTTACCCGACACAGACAACTCCTATACCGTTGACAACACCCTAGTATCGTCTTTGACGACGGACAACTACAGGATTTCTCCTACGATGTGGTTCTTACAATTGTCATCGTCCGACTTGTGGACGTCGCCGTGGTCCCTACGGTTGTCGACCTAAATATCTTCACCACCGTCGGACAGGTTGAACAAAGACACCTCTCATTCAGTGTAGAACACTCACGTATACGTCAACACGTTCAACTCCGACACTTTGTGAGACACCATATAACCTCCGTCCTTGTAAGACCCTATCTCTTAACGACTTCAGGTAGACGACTCCTCGGTTCCAACC
>BLSH010473244.1:767746-784290 GCA_018402905.1 Glandirana rugosa | reverse complement strand
TATACTTCTGGTTAGAGCTGCACGATTAATCGTAAAAGAGTCGTGATCCCGATTCACCCCCCCCCGCGATCTCCACCTCGCATTAACGCGATTCTCAGTGCAGTCATAATGGAGACAGAGACACTAGAAAAGACTGTCAGCTCAGGGGGAGATAAGAAGCTTCGCACTGGGACACTTGGCTGCAGTGGGCGATCCGACTTGCGGGGTGACTCAGCGAGACTTCTGTAATAATAGAAGTCAATGCAAGTCGCCTGAGGTCTCCCCAGGAACCTTTTTCTAAGTCAGAGCGACTTGAGTCTCTCCTATCTGGGCAGCCTGCCAAGTCTGAGAACATTGCTGATAAAAGAAGCAAAGAGATACAATGTTTCTACTTATCAAAGGAATGAACTCCTGTGTGTAGAATAGCTCAGTTTAACCATTTAAAGACTAAGGGTCCTGTCACACAGTTCCGTCACATCAAAACTGATGAAGTATTCATCTGTTTTTTTTTTTTCACCTGTGGTCATCAGTTTTTCATCAGTTTTTTTTACATCCACTACCAATGCAAAAACAGACGAAAAACTGACCATTCGTCAGTTTACAGTACATCCGTTTTTTTTGACGGATGAAAAATAGGGCTTTCATCCGTTCAGAAAAACAGATGTTGATGGAAGTGGATGAAAACGGATGCAAATGAATGATCATCCGTTGTCATCCGTTTTTCCGTAGAGTTGCATTGATGTCCGTTTTTTCATCCATCAACGGATGGATGAAAAACGGACAAATGGTCCGTATGTGTGAAAGGGGCCTAAAACTTTTCTGACATTTGTTGCTTTACAAGTAAAAATCCAGTATTTTCTTCTAGAAAATTACTTAGAACCCCAAAGATTTATATATATAATAAAATGACGGTTGTTGCAATATTTTATGCTACACGGTGTTTGCGCAGCGGTCTTTTCATATGCAATTTTTTGGGGAAAAGGACACTTTAAAAAAAAACGAAACCGTGAAGTTAGCCCAGTTTTTTGTATATGTAAGATGTTACACTGCGAGAATCCTGATCTTTATTGTAAGCAAAAAATATTGTGATTCTCATTTTGGCAAGAATCATGCAGCTCTACTTCTGGGGTTGTCTCCACATTCACACCTGAGCCTTTTGTAGCATGAAGCTACTAAACGCTCTGGGAGGGAAAAAAGAATCAATTCCCGATGGTGGTGGTCCACATCTCCACTCCAAAATGCCTGAAGCTCAAAGTTTTGGAGCTACTTTTCTTGCTTGATTTTGGGCAGATTGGTGCATTTTTGAAGTGGCTAAAAGAAGTAACGTATAATAACAAATTATGTAATAGATGATACTTTTCTATATTGGCTAATACAGAGCTGCTAAAGCTCCGAAACGCTTGGAAGACGCTGTTCAAAATCATGTATACAAACATGCGACAAGACGCCTGAAAAAAAATGCTCAAAAACACGACGCTCAGGTGTGATGTAGCCATAAAATAGGATTAGATCAGCATGCCAGCTATGTAACCAGTATTCTCTTGGTACAGATATTATGTTAAGGTTTATTAAATTTAAAGCATATATTTTACCCATGTGTAGACACTGGTGGAATGAATCGGTCTCCAGCTGTTTTTGACTCTGGGACCTCAGCGGTGGGATATGCCTTAATTCCAACCAAGAATCATGTAGTTTTCCTACTGCTTCTGCATTCTTTCTAATGTGAATTGAATAAAAACTCTAGCAAGATGAGTGAGACCTCCTGTGGCACCCCTATTCCATAGAGTGTCCTTCTATCCTCCCCTCTGTGCTACTCAGCCCCCCCCCCTCCTTCTTCTCTGGTCCTCCTCTATGTGCTCCTCCTTTGTCGTCGTCTGTGTTTTCCTCCGGTTCCCCCCTTGTCCTGGGATCGTTCAGGATGGAGAGTGAAGGAAGGAGCCGGTAAATGTCATTTACCGGCTCCTTCCTTTTCTGAATGGACAGTCACTGACTGTCCATTCATTACAATGCTCAGTTAACTGTGTTTTCAATGTCTCAGTTTATGAATGGAGAGGAGCCGCTGTCTCCTCTTCATTCATCTTCATTGCAGCTGAGGCTGCTGAGAAAGGGACTGGGGAATCTCTATCCTCAGTAACTTTTTCTATGTCTCAAAGGGGAGATGTTGTAGAAATAATAAAAAACAAACTAAAAAAACAAAACAATGACACCGTGCACCCCCCCCCCCCCCCATAAAAAAGAAAGCATTGTAAAAAATAATAAAAAAATAAAATTGTGAAAGAAATTAAAATTGAACACTACTGACAGTCCACACCTCATCAGTGCCACCTATCAATGCCCATCAGTGCTGCATATTAGTTCCACTGTCACATGACATTAATAAAAAGAATCGGTAACGGCGAGTACTTAAGTAAAGTATCAGTACTTGTACTCGGTCTTCAAGTGGTATCGGGACAACCCTACTCCCCGCAAATGAAGAAAAATTATGCAAGGCTTAGGCCCTAATTCTCACTCTCTATAGGTGACCATACACATTACAGTCTGACAGTACAATCTCTTACGTTTTGAAATTGGAATATGAGTGCCAACCTAAAAAATACATTTAATTTGTATCCAATTTTGTAGGCCCTTGTACCACATATTTGTTAGTAGATTTAATAGAGTTTCTGTCTGCTTAAAGCTGATGTTTAAGGCCAATGGCTTTCCATACTTTGAGTCACTAACCTGGAATGCAGGTATGCATAATCATTTTTTTTCTCATGTACCTGTAGTGCGTTCTTCTTTCAGGTCAGTGACTCAGAGTTATGAAGCATATTTTAAGTGTGAGTCAGAAAACTATCATTTGTATGTAGATGTAAGTGGTGGCAGGCTTCATATTCCTTTCATGAGCTCTTTTCTTTAACCAGTAACTTTTTTGTTCCCAAAACTGGAATTGGAATGATTTTTGTGCAGAAGTTGAGAAAACGCCTACTCTTTTGTTGTACCTTAACTGCTTAAGGACTGCCCCCACCTACAGCTACTGCGGCAGGGCAGCCCTTTAAGCGCAAAATCACGTACCTGTACGTGATTATTTTTTTTCTACAGCTCTGGGGCATGCGTGCTCGCCGCCGGAGCCCCTCTCCCGCTGTTTGGAACCCCGCGATCGTTCTGAGAGAGGCAGAACGGCGTTCTGCCAATGTAAACAAGGCAGAATGTCATTCTGCTAGTAAGGCAGACAGATTGTGTTTCTGCTAAGCAGGAACACTGCTCTGTCTTCCTACAGTTAAACCATCCCCCCACACAGTAAGAAAGCACCCCCAAGGAACACATTTAACCCTTTGATCGCCTTTGATGTTATTAACCCCTTCCCTGCCAGTGTCAGTACAGTGATGGTGCATTTGTCTTTTTTTGTTTTCAGCACTGATCACTGTATATTGGTGTCACTGGTCCCCAAAAAAGTGTCACTTAGTGTCAGATTTGCCCGGCGCAATGTCGGGATGGGGGGGGGGGATAGTCCATAAATCTACCCAGTTGTTATAACTTTTGCGCAAGCTAATCAATATACGCTTATTGGGATTTTTTTTACCAACAATATGTAGTAGAATTCAATACGTATTGGCCTAAATTGATGAAATTTTATATATATATATATATATATATATATATATATATATATATTTTTTTTTTTTGGTATGTTTTATAGCAGAAAGTAAATATTGTGTGTTGTGTGTGTGTGTTTTTTTTTTTTTTTTCTTCAAAACTGTCGGCCTTTTTTTTTTTTTGTTTAGGCCTCATACACACGGGCGTATCTTTAAAAATAAACAAAACGTCGGGCCCGACGTCAAGGAAAAAAAATTGGCGTTTTGCGGCGTTATGCATCGGCGTTAGTGAGCGTCGGCGTCAATAGGGGTTTTTAAAAAAAAAATCATCCCTCTGCTATTTTTCAACCTAAAAACGTCGGCGTCAAAAAACGCCGGTACAATATTAGTTGGCGTTTTGCGGCGTCGGCGTCAAAAATGCCAAAACGTTACAGCCTCAGAACGCGATGGCCGTGGGTTCTACTTTCAGCTCACTAACGCCGACGCCATTTACAGCTCAAAAACGCAGACGTTTTTATGGGGCCATTGACTAACCTGGAGAGCTGCAAAAAACGCTATAAAACGCCGGCGTCAAAAAACGTCCGTGTGTATGAGGCCTTATAGCGCAAAATATAAAAACCTCAGAGGTGATCAAATACCACCAAAAGAAAGCTCTATTTGTGGGAAAAAAAGGACATCAATTTTATTTGGGTACAACGTCGCACGAGCGTGCATTGGTTAAAGCAACGCAGTGCCATATCGCAAAAAATGGCCTGGCCAGGAAGGGGGGTAAGCTTTCCGCTGGAGCTGAAGTGGTTAAAGTAGCATGCCTGCTTAACACTAACGTACTAAAAAACTCTTGTACCCTCCTACCTATGCTGCTTAACCTGTGTTAAAAAAAAAAAAAAAAAAGTGTATACTTAGTGTTAGTAAACCCAGGAGCCTGCACTCACTATGTCTGGTCTCCCCCCGTATACAGAACATGTAAATGCAATAGTTTTAGTAATTTATAAACTGCTAAATACCTTTTCTTATCAGCAGTTAGAGCAGTCTTGTGACTTCTGTCAGTATGGTTAAAGCTTGTAGGAGGAGTTTTCATTCTCTTCTGACTGTCCTATGAGGCTCCAGGACCTCTGACCCTCTGTCTGGACTGTGCTGATTGGCCCAGTGCCGATCACTTTCACCCTCCCAAGAAAAAAAAAAGCTCTAGGAATATACACCAAACTGAGCATGTGCAACTTGCCCCTAAGGCTCTGATGGATTGGGGGACAGTGGAAGAATGTTAGGATAAGAAAAGACAGGGTCAAACAGCCTTTTTACACAATGCACAGGATTAACCCCTTCCACAGTGAGTATAACAAGCATGCTTTACTGCATATACAGACTGATTTTACTGTTGTGGGTTTAGTAACACTTTAACCTACCTTCAGCCCTCTCCAGTCTGGTCACCTTATTTGCATCTTCAGCTCCACTGTGCCAGTCAGCGGATGCTGCAGGGTAGAGAAGGTAGTGCAGAAAACGGCTGGGACATAGCAGCCTATGGGTGGTGCCACTGCTCCTGGTATTCCCAGCCATTGTCAAGCGCTCTCTTCTCTCCCCTTCAGATTAGGTAGCAGGAGGGTGGAGGGGACATTTTTAAACATAGTGTTTAGGCAGGTATTCCACTTTAGGCAATCGTCCATAACTGGTTTGAGCCCTGGTTCACACTGACACGATTTGACATGTCAAATCGCACAGAAAATCGGCAGCAATGGCACCGTCCTAATCGGCGATGCACCTATTTCATAAAGTAGATCTTGTACTTCTTTTTGTGATTTACAGGTGAAATTTCCATAGGCATCTGTGCAGAAACCCTCACAGATGCCTGTGAAATCGCTGCTGAAATCAGGACTGACATGCGGGAATGAAATGGTGCGAGTTCACCTGAACTCACACAATTTCATTCCCGCACTCAGTGTGAACCTGGGCAGAGGGTTTAGTGGATAAAGATATTTTCAGCACAGTTGAATACAGTCATGTTATAAAGTAAGTACACCACATGGGTAGTGTTGACTTTTTTTTTTCCCCGTTCTGGCCTTAGACCCTGCCTGCTTCAGCAAGCCTTTGGCTTTATAATGACGTCCCTGCTTTTCACACCTCTGGTTATGTACAGCACTCATAGTTCATGAACTGCCAGCTTTACACGAATGCACTAGTAAATGAAGGTGACTACTCAGCCTCCCTCTAATGCACCAAAAAGGTCACCAATTATGAGCTCCTAATGTCTGGGGCCAGACAATAATTAGAAGAATGTATGAAACCTTTTATTTGCCCTAAATTCTCCAATATCCATATAGATAAGTGGCAGATTATTTTTGCGTAAGCTTGAACCTGATTACCACCAACCGGAATGGTTGTCTTCATTAGTACAGGCATATTCGAACTGCAGCGTTATGCAAAATGTGACACAACTTGACACTGTTTTGTAACCCTGCAGTTGATTGCCATGTGTATACCCTGCACCATAGAGGAAGCTGTGGTTGTGCAGCTGTCACATGAACAGAAGGCATTCTCTGGTAAAATCTAGGTAGCGCGTCAATTCTTCGTTTCTCTTTTGATTCAATAATTTTCAGTTCTGCCATGTGAAAATGAGGTTCTGCATATGGCACCAGCTAGATATCGTTATTGCAGCCTTCTCCCTGTTATCGGTTGATACACATCCAGCAGAGGTGATCAGTGCTTAGATTACTTATATTTTGAACCGCAGTGAAAAACGCCTGTAGACTAGTAGATTTCTCAGCCGTAAGCTCAGAAATCTGTTCATCCTAAACAAGATCTTCAAGATGTTAAAATATAAATCAAGGCTTGGGAAATGTCTTTCAGTGCTCTAGCATGCTGTGGGGTGGCAGCTAGGTGACTGATGGGTTTATTGAACACAGCATGGTAATTCATTGCATGACACCCACACAGGATTTTTTTTCCTTTTTGTTTTTTTGAGGCAGTGATATTTCCTGTATGTTTATCCCCCCCCCCCCCCCCCTTTTGAAAAATTAAAAAGGAAAAAAGCTGCAACCAGTTGGCATGGATGCTGCCATTGCTAATTTCTTCTACTAAATATATTGTATCCTGGATGTCATGCAGAGCCAGAGGATTCTTTACTTGGGAAGCTACACATGCAGATTCGATTCTGAGTTTTATAATCTGCAAGTTTGTTCTAGGTTTCAAAGTAGCAACTAATATTTTCCGAACAAGGTCAGCAATGGCAGCCTTGTGTGGTTTATTTTGCATTCCTGTTTCATACAGCACTCATTGTAGATTGTATAGGTCTTAATGTATCCTTGATGTTTTACAAGCCTCTTTCAGTGTATGGGGAAGCTATACTTAAAGCAGAACTTCAGTCATTATTTCATCTTTTCATCTATTAAATCCTCTGCCCTTGTTGTTTTAACTTTGGATAGTAATTTTTTTTTTCTGCCAGTAAATACCTTATACAACCCACTTCCTGTTTCTTGGCCTCATGCACAGCTCTCTCTCTCTTGTGAGAGTTTGCTAGGAAGGGAGGGGGGGAGCCATAAGAGGGCCAATGAGAGCTGCAGAGCTGGAGGTGTGTATCTCTGTAAATCTAGGAAGTGAACAGGCAGCAGCTTCAGCTGCCCACAGTTAAAATGATTGCAGCCAGGCTCAATGGAGGGAGATTTCTGCAGCATATTTGGCAAGTACAGAATCACAGTGTATATATATATAAAATAATATGCAAAGTGGTTGGAGTGAAGCTTCAGAATGGCAAAGTTGTTTTTATTACAAATTATGTGATCAGTCTGCAGTACCTCTTTAATTTTATAAGCAGGCTTTGCTTCTTGCTTGCTAATATTAAATGCTGGCAACCTATGGGTCAGGTCTGATCTGACACCTGTGCTGATAGAAGTATGTAGTCTGGCATTGCTGAGCTTTTGAAAATGCTACCTACCTACCAATTATATTGATCTCTGACTGTCCTTTTAACATGCATGCATCCAGTGAGGTAAAAACTCCTGATTTGCTTGCTGTTTTGGGTGAGCATACACTATACACCTACAATTTTTAAATGGCTTAGAGCGGTCACTAGGGGGAACATAATCGTGGTGTCTAGCCTATCCTGCAAATTATAGGACAGAGGGGGACCAAGGGGCCAGCAATTTTTGCGGAGAGCCCCCCTCTCCCCCTGTGCAGCGCTTAAAATGGGAGGAGTGCTGGTATGCTATTCAGAAGATATGGAATTGTTTAGGGAGTGTTTTGCAAAATGCTATAGGATGTGAACCTTACATTTTCAGAAGAATATCCATGATGAAAACCTTCTATTTCACTAAACAGTAGCTTCCTTGTATAGCAGTTTTACTCGGGCTAACTTTTATCTTTTTTAAACCAGGGTTACTCGACCACTGGAAGATCGAGGGTCACATAAAGAGGAAGCAAACCCAGATGGGGTTTACTTCCTCTACATACCCCTGTAAATTAGAAGCATAATGGGCTACTATGCATCGCATAGTAGCCCATTATGTGCCACTTACCTGCAAACAAAGCCTGCAATGTCCAGCGCTGTCCCCTGTGCTGGCGGCATCCATCTTCTGCCCCTCTTCCTTCCAGGGCCGCGTCTCCGGCTCTATGACTGGCAGGAGACGCATGCACGCGGGAGCCGCTAGTCACGGCAGTCTCAGTGGAGAAACGGCACGGAGGCCGTTTCTTCACTGCGCATGTGCCGAAATGACATTGGCACATGCAGAACACTGTATATCTCCTGAACTGTGAAGGTTTGGGAGATATGCAGGGCACCTACAGGTAAGCCTTATTCTAGGCTTACCTGTAGGTTAAAGTGGTTGTCACAGGTTGACAACCACTTTAAGTGATTTGGTAACTGGTCGCAGGCCACAACAAACTGTAGGCTTTTACTGCCCACCAAGCCACAAATGTAAACAAGCCCTTGTTCTGAGCTCCCTATAAGGTTGCTTTCACACTGATGCTCTGCGGTTTACCTGCGGGTGTAGCACAGTGCACCAGTGGCTTAGCCGCACTGAGCCACAGATTTCTATTACATCTTGTGGGTGTGGTGCACTTTCTGAAAGCACACCAAACTTGCAGGATATAATTGAAGTCTGTGGCTCAGTGCGGCTAGCCAAGCTGCAGGAAAGCCATTGGTACAATGCACTGCACCTGCAGATCACTGTAAAAGCAGCTTAAAGTGGTTGTATACCTCTGTTTTTAGAAGTTGTACCTATAGGTAAGCCTAGAATAAGGCTTACCTATAGGTACCCGAGCGAGTGCCGTGACTGGGGCGGCTCCCACGCACTTTCGTGAGAGGGACGTCACGCGCCTCCGGCCAGTGATAGAGCCAGAGTCCCTGTTCCCAGAAGGAAGAGGGGCTGACATGGATGCGGCCTTGAGCGGGGACAGCGTGGGCTTCATTTGCAGGTAAGTGCCACTTAATGGGCTAGTATGCAATGCATACTAGCCCATTATGCTTTTACTTTGCAGGGAACAAAAGAGGAAGTAAAACCCATAGGGTTTATTTCCTCTTTAACCACTTCAATACTATGCACTTAGAACACTTTAATACCAGACCAATTTTCAGTTTTCAGTGCTGTTGCGCTTTGAATGACAATTGCGCAGTCGTGCGACGTTGTACCCAAACAAAGTTTTTATCATTTTGTTCCCACAAATAGAGCTTTCTTTTGGTGGTATTTGATCACCCCTGCGGTTTTTATTTTTTGCGCTACAAATAAAAAAAGACCGAAAATGTTGAAAAAAAAAAAAATTCTATATTTTTGTCACAAAACTTTGTAAATAAGTACATTTTCTCCATCACTGGTGGGCACTGATGAGGCTTCACTGACGGACACTGATGTGGCAGTACTGATTGGCACTGATGAGGTGGCACTGATGATGAGGCACTTATATGCAGCGATGATGAGCACTGTTAGGCGGCACTGATAAGCAGCACTGACGGGTACTGAGAGGTGGCACTGATATACAGCACTGATGGGCACTGATATGCAGCACTGACGGACACTGCTAAGCGGCACTGATGGGCACTAATAGACATCACTGATTGGCACTCATAGGCGGCACTGATAGGTGGCACTGATGGGCACTGATAGGTGGGCACTGGTAGGTGGCAATGGTGGGCACTGATGTGTGGCACTGGTGGGCATATACATTAATAGGGGCTCATTCCCTGGTGGTCTAGGGTGGCATCTGAAGGTGGCACTGAGTGAAGGTGGACCTGAGCACTATGTCACTTACCTGGTGGTCTAGGGGGGGGGTCTCCCTGGTGGTCCCTGGTCGGCTCCCTGGTGGTCCTTGGTGGGCACATCCCTGGGCAGGCTCACTGGTGGTCTAGGGTGGCGATCCGAGGGAGGGCTGTGCTGATAAATCATCAGCACAAACCCTCCCTGCCAGGGATGCAGCCGATCGGCTCTCCCCTCATCAGGTCTGCAGACCTGAGTACAGGAAAGCCGATAAACAGCTTTCCTGTATTACACTGTGACCAGCCGTGATTGGTCACGGCTGGTCACATGGTAAAGTGCTTCGGATCGAAGCACTTTAGCGAGATCGGCATTGCGGGGGGTCAGACTGACCCCCCACACCACCGATCGCCGCGATGCGCGCCCCCCCCACGGGCGCGCGGCGGCTTGTTATCCTGAGGACCTCATATGACGTCCAGTCAGGATAACTGAGCCACTTCCCGGCCGTCATTCTGCATACGGCAGTCGGGAAGTGGTTAATAACCCATGCAAAACTATTGCTCATAATTGCCCAAACACTGAAAAACTCCAATATTATGCCAATTGCAGTGATGCCCAAACTGATTTTCATAAACTGACCTTCCTTTGCTTTCTGCATATGCAGGAATCACCGGCTGTATATAATGTTGCTGTCCCATACGGAGTTCATTTGCTATCATTGTGCCTGGGACAGGAGCCAGGGGTGTAGAGGAAACGTTGGCTTATGCGGCTCTGCTCCCTCCGCAGCCCATTGCTTCCTCTACCGCCGGCTCCATCCACAACACTGATGCTCTGGGATGGTGGGTCGGCAACACGCGATCTGGGTTTTCCAAATGACCATCCCAGAGCACGAGGTCACGGGCCACATCAGAGGGCTGTGGCCTGATTGGGCTTCCTTTTTTTTTTTTTATATTAAACCAAGTGAGACACGTCGGCTGTGAATAAGATGGCACTGACAGTGGGCTTCCTTGCAACTGCTGTTTGGCTTAGGCCCACTGTGGTGTAGCTATCACTAGAAGTTTCTTCTTCTTCTAGACCCTCCTCCCTGATGATGTCATTGTAATCATATACCTCAGGTGATGTCATTCTTATAGGCACGCAAGAATCTTAAAAATTCAAGGATGTCTAGACATATCCCGTGTATGGAATTGCTCTGCTCCTTCTAATCATTTGTTTATAAGCTGTATTTGCATCCGCCGGCTTCAGCGCCTCTACACTATGCAGTGGTAATTGGGAAGGAATTTGGGATGGAATAGGGGGCTTTTAGTAAAGTGTGCTCATACTTTATTCATTTACGTACCATGGTTGTTTTTTTAATCTCACTGCAGGCATATATACAGCCCCCGGAAGCTGCCTTTGTTACTCTTCCTTATACTTGTAATCTAGAATGAAGCCAGTGAATTTCCACTGTTCTTTATAAAGGGAATGTTGATGCTCTTGCCAGATGAGAACAAAAGGCCTTTTGCCTAAAGCACCTTTAGTGCTGGAAGGTTTTGCAGCACGTTGTTTTCTGTATCAGTGATGTAGGTGTTCAGTGTATGAAATCATTAAGATTCAGATTGTGTACTGCAGTCTACATTTATGATATAGTTGTCATGTCGTTACTCTAGCTGTGTGTAGCAGTGATGTATTGGTTGATTGCCAAATGAGAGAATCAGTCATCAACACGTGTTGCAGTCATTTTTACAAGTTGTCCCTTTTCTTTAGATGAACATGGGGTATTAAAGTGGATATTTCATACTTTACAAGTCTTCATGAATTTGTGGTACAGTATGTTTTTTTTGTTTTTTTAAAAGCTGTACCTTTTTTACCAATAAAAAGCAGGCTTTTGAGTGATCCCAGTGATTAAAATGTGGTATTGTCACATTGTAGCAGGACATAGTGAGAGGTTACAGCATGGGCTGATTTGTGTCCAGACCAGGATTTACATGATGATTGTGTTATCTGAGAGAGCCCCTCAGTCCTGTAGATGCTACAACTATATAAATGCCTGAACCAAAATGGCACCATCCTTCAAAAGAAAAGGCAGACCAAAGCTTCAACTGGGATGTGGCCGTTAATAAATGCCCAAGAGGGCCCATTCTTGCCAGTTATATCTATTGCAGTGCTTTTAATGTGGATTATTTTAAAGCTATTTGAATGGGCTGCTTAATTCGACAACAGACCAAAAATCTCTCCTTTTAGCAGGAATGCACCGATGCCAGTTTTTTAAGACCAAGTACGATTACTGACACTTTCTGAAATACTCGCCGATCCCAATTACCGATCCCTATTTTTGGTGTCATGTGACTGTGTTTTTTTTTTTTTTTTTTAGACTTGTATGAAAATGTATTATTTAAGGCGGCACAGTCTGCGACTTGAGCCTTGGTTCACACTGTTGCGGTGCGAATTCCATCAGTTTTTTGAGTGCGATTTAGGTGCGAATTCAAAGCACAATTTCTGTTTGTCAGGTGAGCTTTAAGAAATCGCAGCTGTGCCCACGCTAGTTGTTAAAGCGGAGTTCCACCCAAAAGTGGAACTTCCGCTGATCAGATTCCTCCCCTCCTCAAGTGTCACATTTTGGCACCTTTGGGGGGGGGGGGGGGCGGAGACACCAAAGACAGGTGTCTTTTTCCACACGGAGCTCGGGCCGGCAGCTGCTGACGTCAGCAGCCCAGCTCCCTCCTCACTCTGCTACTGACCGCCGGGCCAATAGCAGAGCGCATCAGAGCCTTGCCCATGCGAGGCACCCGGCGTGAAGCTGTAATGCTACACTGCTGGGTTCCCTTATCCGCAATGGACGCGGCTGCACCCAACCCCCGATCTGAAGATCAGTGGCAGGTGCCGACATCGCTGGACTCCAGGACAGGTGGGTGTCCTATTAAAACTTAGCAGCTACAGTATGTGTAGCTGATGACTCTTAAATTTTTTTTAGTTCGAAGCGGACCTCCGCTTTTAAGGACCCATGCCAAGCTGGGTCGATGTCACAAGGCGGAGGGGTCACCTGGTGGTCCAACCCCATAGTGTAGAGTGGGAGTCAGTGTCGGGTAAGAAGCTCCTCCTCCTCCCCCATTTTTTTTTTTTTCGGGTTGGCGGTGACTGCGTCCATCGTGATTGCTGTTTTTTTTTTTTTTTTTTCAGAATTTTTAATTGCCGGCATTCTTTTGTTTACATTTCAGCTGTCACTGTCTGGGTGGATTTGATTTAAGTCAAGTTGATTTAAATCGCTAGTAAAAAGGCTTGATTTAAATCATAATTTTAAGGCCTCATACACACGGACGTTTTTTGACGCCGGCGTTTTCTGGCGTTTTTTGCAGCTCTCCATGTTAGTCAATGGCCCCATAAAAACGTCTGCGTTTTTGAGCTGTAGATGGCGTCGGCGTTAGTGAGCTGAAAGTAGAACCCACAGCCATCGCGTTCTGAGGCTGTAACGTTTTGGCATTTTTTGACGCCGACGCCACAATATGCCAACAAACGCCACCTATTATTATACCGGCGTTTTACGGCGTTTTTTTTACGCCGACGTTTTTAGATTGAAAAATAGCAGAGGGATGATTTTTTTTAAAAAAACGCCTATTGACGCCGATGCATAACGCCGAAAAACGCAGACTTTTTTTCCTTGACGTCCGGCCCGACGTTTTGTTTATTTTTTTAGAAACGTCCGTGTGTATGAGGCCTCAAAGAGCAACTGTCATCTGTGTCCCGCAGCAGCAGCTCCTCTGACCCGCTGTTGACTCACCGACAGTCCCATTCACTTTAATGGGAGGGCTGTTGAAGCGGCAGTGACAAAACAAGGTGAGGGACGTGGCGGCAGCAGGTGAGTGGATACTCGCTAAACGGCGCTGCCATGATGGATCTCAAATGACAGGTGCTCTTTAAATGTAAGGACTCATTCTTGCTGGTAGTTAGAATATTTAATATTTGCAAACAAAATGAAGGTTTCATCTTAGAATAATAAGATGTCAGGTTAGTAAAACAGCAATATCAGAACTGATTCAGTTATACAGTTTGTGGTGTACATAGATTTGCAAAACAATGGGATAAAGGCATATTCCTGAACTTTTGTTTTATCTCATGGTTACTGTGAAATTGTGTGAATGCATCAATACAGTGCATGTTCTTGGCTTGCAGAGCTTGGATTCATTGAATGAGTGTACCAAAAATGTAAATATTGCAGATTATACAGCCTCATGCTACATAACAAAGCTCAATTTCATAAACTAAATTATTAATGTATTTAATACTTAAATAGAAAACCATCTTTAGATAGATATTTTACTCCAAAAGCATTTTTATTAAAATAAATTTGATAAAAATCAAAAAAATATGATTTTCTATTTTTAAAAATAATTGATTTTTATCTACCCTGGTCACTGATGAGTCATTGGTTGTTAAGCACACACCCCTGAGGAAAGAATGAATCTCTGAAACACGTCAGGTGTCTTCCATGTGCCACCGTGTTCTTATCGCAACAGTTCTTGGAATTTGTAGAACTGTATGCACTTATGTAATTTGCACTATGTTGTCCCGGCTGTACACCAGCCTTTAATTGTTTAACGATTTTTTTCCAATATAATTTCTACTGGAGTCTTTTAAACCTTTCCTTGATAACTCATACTTTATTATGATTTGATAATGTGTTCTAGGCTACTAAAGTCCCATTAGGGTGTCATTCCTTTGTTTTCCATATATTTGGGATGTTAGCCTGACTACCCTATCGACTATACCCTAATTTCTTACCTTAACAACCGGATTGGACACAGCTGCGATTTCTTAAAGTGCTTGTCAACTTGTGACAACCACTTTAACCTACAGGTAAGCCTATGATAAGGCTTACCTGTAGGTGCCCTGCATATCTCCTAAACCTGTACGGTTCAGGAGATGTGCAGTGTTGAAGCTGTGCCGACGTCATGTCGGCACATGCGCAGTGAAGAAACGGCCTCCATGCAGTTCCTCCACTGCGACCGTGCCGCAACTGGCGGCTCCCACGCGCATGTGCGGGAGTGACGTCACGCGACTCCGGCCAGTCACAGCGCCGGAAGGAAGAGGGGTTGAAGATGGACGCTGCCAGCACAGGGGACATTGCTGGACATCGCAGGCTTCGTTTGCAGGTAAGTGGCACATAATGGGCTACTATGCGATGCATAGTAGCCCATTATGCTTCTACTTTACAGGGGATTGTAGAGGAAAGTAAACCCCATCTGGGTTTACTTCCTCTTTAAAGCTTGCATTGGAATCACACCTGACAGCACGCTGTGAATTCAAACGGATAGAATTCACACCACTGTAGTGTTAAAGAGGAAGTAAACCCTGATGAGGTTTACTTTTATATTCCCCTGCAAAGTAGAAACATAATGGGCTACCAGTACTGGCACGAACTCAGTGAAGAATCGGCACGGAGGCCGTTTCTTTACAGCACATGTGCCAAAATGACGTTGGCACATCTAGTACACTGTATATCTATATAACCGTGTACGTTTGGAAGATATGCAGGAAACCTACAGATAAGCCTTATTCTATGCTTACCTGTAGGTTAAAGTGGTTGTCACAGGTTGACAACCACTTTAACCGAGGCTGAAGGTATCTATCTGTTTTAGTATCGGTGTCAATATCGGTGCAACACTAGTTTTTGGCAGTGGAACATGGGGAGGTTGAATTTACTAAAAGCAAATATACTGTGCACTGCATGTGCATTTGCTCTAGATCTAAGGGGAGGCTCTGCTGATTTTCTATCATCCAGTCACATGCAAGGAAAAATGCTGATTTTTCTTTTCATTGCATGTGACCGAGTATGCTTTGCAAAGTATAGCTTTACCTCATTTACGAAACTCTGGAGCAACTGCACTTGCAGTGCTCAGTATATTTTATTTTGGTAAATCGACCTCATAGTGTATTACCCCTTGTTTTGCATTGGGAAGGTGTGTTGGAGTGCTATTCGTAGTGAATGGCACTGCCCACACAACCATACATGTAACAATAGTGTGCCTTGCTGGTAAAGGGTCCATTTGCATTGGGCAGTAATGCATGCATTATTGTGTATTCCAGTTTACGGTGTTAGCAGCCCATTCAAAATGGTCTGCAACACACACACAAAGAATGCACCGTACTGCACAGTGCAGATGTGTTTATAAGGCCTGGAAAGTGTGGTTGGCTCTAAGAGAAATTGTAGGTGCTGGAGAGTGGGGGAAATCAATGATGCATGAGCCAAGTACAGTGTGTCTGCTATGTACATACAGTGATATCCTTATTTACAGAGAACTGTGCTGGAAGAAGTACAGTACTTCAGGTGTTGAGTGAATTTTGATATTGCATATGACTTGTGTAGACAAGCAGACCTGGCCCCATAATTCACTGCTATATAGAACCCAACTATAGCAGTTTAGGTTCTGAGTGAAAGCTAAGTATGCATGTATTTGAAATGTGGCTTTTTCTCAGAACACAATATTGAAATGAATTGTTAAATAATATCAACCCAAGATATATCGTCACTTAATACCCCGGTCCAGACGAACAGATGTGTTCAGTATACGTTATAGTTTTAAGTGAGTTGTGGACTTCATGACATGAAGAAGGTCGTGTCAAGAGACATTTATTCCTATAGTGACATACATGTATCGTCTGTGTGACATGAACCGAGTACGTAGTAACTAAAGGGGGTGAGAGGTCGTGGATGTTAAAGAGAATCTCGGTTGGTGTGAAAGGTCCGGAATATTTGTGTAGACGTGACACGTCATGCCACGTAAGAAACACACACACAACGTCTGGTAAAACTTACCCGACGATTGTGGCATTTGAC
>BLSH010473244.1:751863-767142 GCA_018402905.1 Glandirana rugosa | reverse complement strand
ATATAAATATATATATATATAAAATAATGATTATGTTCAACATTGATTAGTTGGCCGATTTTATTGTTTTGATTAATCGGTTAATAACCTTAAAAAATGTGTGGTGTATAATTTTTAGTTATTATGTGAAGTTTAAAAAAAAAAAAAAGGCAATTTATTCTTAAATATCTCTATGCAGTGGTAAATGGCTATATGGTTAGGGAGCAAAATCTCTAATCCACTCTGAGAACAACAGACAGAAGAGATATACTGTATAAACTATTAGAGGTTGAATCTGGTAAATATCATCAGACTCCGAGATCACGTTTTTTATTTAAAGAAAATAAAAAGTTAGACTGTTTTGCACATTTTCAGACAGAACTGTATTATATTATATGCTGGCCATAGAAAAACAAAGTCTTCCTTCAAAAAAAAAAAAAAAAAAAATTTTAAGAATGTTCGATTTTCTAATCCTTAGTGCGGTCAAATCGACGTTTCTTTTCAACCACAGTGATGGGAACAGTGACGGGAAAATTTAGAAATAATAACTTCTTGATCAAAGGAATTTTCAGACAGGTGTACGTGGTTTTCGTTCAGAAATTACATTGATTTTAAAATTGAATGTTAAAAGCAAGTGACATTTTCAAATGACATTTTTTCATTCAGCGAATGTACAAAGATTTTTCGTATGCATATTCTCTTCTGAAAATAGATACATGTATGGCCAGCATAAGACTCTGTTCACGCCTATGCAGTTTGCTTTTCATTTCTTGCTGGGCGTTTTGATTTTTGCAAACGTGATTTTGCTTTGATTTGCTTTTTTGCATCTTTTTTTTATGCTTTTTTTTTATTTTTTTACTAATTTTGTTGTTTTGACAGATTAAAAAACCCAAATTGCTGCAAAAGCGCACTACATGCTTTTCTGCAGCTTCTCCATTGAAGTCTATTGAACCAAACAAAAGTACCGTTTTGCTTTTGAAAAAAGTCCTTGTCCCTTTCCAAATACGCAGCGGCTGAAAAAAGCAGAGATGTGACCTTGTCCCATAGGAAACCATGTTAAATGAACTGTAGTGCGTTTCTGCAAAAAGCACCAAATATCGCATAGGTGTGACCCAGGCCTAAGACTTTTAGTAGTGCAGCATGGTTTTTTGTATCGCCTGTCATAATGGGGTTTAAAACACTAAAATGACCCTTTATAGTACAAAAAGAGCCAATAATCGCTACTATAAGGGGTTCATTTATACTGTGAAACAGTGAATACGCACACCCAGAAGTAGGATATATGGGCATTTTTAACTAGGAGTCAAACATGAAGCTATATTAAGGGTGGGATATCTTTTATAATAAAGTAGTACTAAAAGCTGAGACTTTTTTTTTTTTTTTTTCATGGATATGATCATTTTAACCACTTCCCACCCGGCCACTGCACATATACGGCCGGGTGGGCGACTCCTCCTCCTGAACGTCCTTCAGAAGGAGCGTGATCGCTTGGCCGCATGCCCGTGCAGCAGCGCGATCTCGATGCGCTCGTGTCACCCGGACACAGCGCATCTCAGATCGGCAGGAGGGCTCTGTAATTAGCCCTCATGATCACATGATGGCTGTGTCCAATCACAGCCATCATGTGATGTAAACAGAAAGCAGGCAATCGTCTCTCCCTCTTCTCAGACGGAAGTTGTCAGTGAGGAGAGGGAGAGCGGATTGCTGCAGCCATGCTGTGGTCAGTACGTATGAACTGTTTTTTACAGCTGTTTACACACTGATCACTGTCCCAGTGTCCCCACACAGTGCAATCATTGTAAACATGTCCCCACACAATAAAATCACCTGTCCCACATATGTCCCAGTAAAATAATCTGTCCCAATGATCATCTGCACATACATGTCAGCGTGATCATCTGCGCACATCTGTACATGATTATCTGTGTACATCTGTCCCTGATCACACAAACTAATTATTATACACTTATTCTGATTTTTTTTTTTTTTACCAAAGACCTGTAGCAGAATACATTTTAGCATACATTTTATGACAAAATTAGATTTTATTGAATTTCTTTTAAAACAGAAAGTAGAAAATATTGGGGGGTTTTTTTCGCTTTATTCGCAAAAAATAAAAACCGCTGCGGTGATTAAATACCACCAAAAGAAAGCTCTATTTGTGGGAACAAAATAATAATTTTATTTGAGTACAATGTAGCATGACCGCGCAAGTCTCATTGAAAGTGCGGGAGCACAGAAAGCTGAAAATTTGGTCTGGGAAGAAATGGGGTGAAAGTGCCCAGTATTGAAATGGTTAAATATAATGCACAATACTGGTAAAAGTTAATGTAATTGTAATGCCTCCTATTACCTCCAGTCTATCAGCCTCCACCTTTTCTGGGTTCAGATGCTGAACTTCCCTGAGTCTTTTTAAAATCTTTTTTTTTTTTTTTGTTAAAAAGAACAAACATGTTATACTTGCCTGCTCTGTCTAATGGTTTTGTACAGAGCAGCTTGATCCTCCTCCTTCTGGGGTCCCCCACCAATGTTTCTGGCTCCTCCAGCCTTCAGAGTGCCCCAATAGTAAGCTGCAAAGTGTAATATAGAGCACCCCTATAAGCAAGGTTAAAATAACTTCTCACTTTAGAACCACTCACTTCCTGCCCAGGACTACATGTCTGTCCCATGAGGCATTGCTCTTCTCACATTCACAAGTTCTCAGGCACCTACTGACATGTATGGACGGTGTACAGAGCTGTATGTGTGCTGCACTGTAATACCTGATATGTAAATAAATAATGCATTCGGTATGCAGGCCAACTAATCGGCTGGTCGATTGATTATGAAAATAGTAATCGATTAGTTGCCGATTAATCAATTCTTTGTTTCGGCCCTAATATATAAATGAATATATTTATTACTACAATGTTACACCAGTCAAGCAAGCCAATGTTTCGGGCCATGCAGCGTCCCTTTCTCCAGGTGGCATGGTCACCTTGAGGAAGGGACCCTACGTGGCTCTGAAACATTGGTTTACTTGACTGATGTGACATTGCAGTAAGAAAACATTTTTAGGGCCCCTTCCTTGTGGTGACTTGTTTAAATTAGGAAAAAGCCCTGTATGGCCCAAAAATGCTGGCTTACTGATGTGACATTGTACTATAAACCAAAATAGTGTATAGGTTTGCACTGGAGTGCTGGTAATGTCTCATTTTATTCTGCCTGTTCCCCTTCACGTAAAAATCTCTGAGCCTAGGTTCACATTCTGCGGGAACAAAATTGTGCAAGTTCAGCTGAACTCGCACCATTTCATTCCTGCATGCCAGTCCTGATTTCAGAGACAACTGTGTGGGTTGCTGCACAGATTACAATGGAAATCACACCTAAAATCGCCAAAAGTAGTACAGAAACTACTTTTGGAAATCGGTGCGGCACCACAAATGCAACATTGCACTGATTAGAACAGTGTCATTGCCGCCGCTTTGGCATGCGATTTGACATGTCAAATCACATTCCAAAATGCACCAATGTGAACCAGGGCTGAAGGGAATAAAGTAATGCTCATGCAGTTTGTGCAGAGCATTCACGCTCACACACCCCGAAGTACACATCGGGGTAGATTTACTAAAACTGGTGCACACAGTATCTGGTGCAGCTGTACATAGTAACCAATTAGCTTCTAGGTTTTATTGTCAAAGCTTAACTGAACAAGCTGAAGTTAAAAGCTGATTGGCATTGCTGCACCAGATAAGTGTGAACCAATTTTAGTAAATCTCCCCCATCGTGTCTACTAAGTTGACCCAGAGCACTAGTGCAACCCACAAGTCTGCTACTTCGTGGCAGCCGCTAGAATGTAAGGGCCTCTCAATCACAGGTGATCACTCCATGAGCAATTACTTGTGAGTGGTAACGATTAGCTACCGGTCCGTGAGCTGTCAGCCTCCATTTACTTTTAGTGGGGCTTCCACCTGCAGCTAATTGCTGCGGGGAACCCCACTAGGTCTTCAGTTGCTAATGGTCACATTTAAATATGTGAATGGGGCCTAAGTGAATAATTCAGCTGTTTGAAAGTGATTAAAAAAGGGTTTGATATCACTTTAAAGTGGCCCTAAAGGATCAAGATTTTTTACCTTCATGCATTCTATGCACAAGAGTAAAAAAAAAACCTTCCCTGTGCATACACCCCCAGCCCCCCTAAAACTTACCTGAGCCCAATCTCGATCCAACAGTGTGCACAAAAGCCTTGGCTCTTCAGGTGACTCTCTCCTTATTGGATGCCAATAACAACCAGTGAGCCAATAAAGAGAAAGGGGGGGGGGGCCGAGCTGCGGCTCTGTGTGTGAATGGACACACAGAGCAGCAGCTTAGGATTGAGCCTTCTTGGTTGCCCCCATTTCAATTGCTTGTTCTGGGGCACTAGTCAGGAGGGAGGGGCCAGGAGCGCCAGTGGGGGACCTGAGAAGAGGAGGGTCAGAGTTGCTCTGTGCTAAACCTTGGATCTGTTAAAAAGTATTCCATGCCACATCCCTATATTAAATTTCAAAAAGAAGGGAAGAAAAAATCAAGTACGTGGGAATTTGGAGGCACAACACGTTGTAATAAAATACAATTACTTTTATTAGTACACAATATCCATAAAATATATTCAATAATGTGTACAAAGTTTAGTAGTGTATGGAAATACAAGCATTAAAATACAATTTCAACCTATGACCAGATGGTGCAACTCTATCATAAGATACTGATGTCTTTATGGCCCAACATGTTTCATGGACATATTCTACTTCTTCAGGAGCCAGCAGTATACAATATTGTTCATAAAATAATCTAAACAGAAAAATAATACATTCCAGATCACACAGTGTCCCCAGCTTAATTCCATCTAGGTGGGTTCAGGTAAGTACAGGAGATCCCCGGGTTACAAACGAGATAGGGACTGTAGGTTTGTTGTTAAGTTGAATTTGTTTGTAAGTTGGAACAGGTACATTTTTTTAAGTGTAGCTTCAGCCAAAAAATATATTTAGGCTTTTTGGATAGCATAGGGAAGGGTTAACACACCTGTAATGTTTGTTTTGCTGTCTGTTTCTGTTCAGAAGATTTCACCTCACTTCCTGTCCCAATGATAATTGGATTTTGAAAATTTTGGGTTGTTGTGCAAACAAACCTTGGTGGTAAAACATCAGTGGAGACACCTTTTTCCCATAATAACTCTTAGGGCCGGTTTACACTTGAGCGGCGTGACTTGCCAGGGCGAAGCAAGTCGCCCCGCTTGAGGCGATCTCAACGCGGCTTGTAAGGAGACTTCTATCATAGAAGTCAATGCAAGCCGCGCTGAGATTGCCCTGAAAATAGTGCAGGAACCGTTTTTCTAAGTCGGAGCAAAGCGATTCGCTACTATTAGAACGGTTCCATTGCACAGCATTGAGGCGACTTGTCAGGCGACTCAAGTCGCCTGACAAATTGCCTAGATGTGAACGGGCCGCGAAGTGTGAACTGGCCCTTACAGGAGTGAATTTACCTTCCTAGAGGGAGATTTCATCTCACTTCCTGTTGTCTCCCTCCATTTGTAAGTAGGAGTCGTTTGTAAGTCGGATGTTTGTAACTAGGGGACTGCCTGTATGACATGTTTGTTTATTTTTTTAAAAGTAAATAATAAAAGTCTTTAATATCAATTTAAGAAAGTCCTACCAACTTCTTGAGGACTCCCAAGGTTTTACAGATACCTGGTTGAGAAGCTATTCTTGAGGATGTCAATTTAGTTAGCTCTTTATTGAGGAAGCAAAGGGGCATAGGTGGTTCAGGAATATATGTGTTGGAGACAACCAGAAGGTTTGAAGGTGGGCACCATTCTTTCCACTGGTGAAGTGAAAACTGGACAAGCGCAATTATCTCTAAAATAAATTGGATTAATTGAAGTGGAGAAGATTAGAACCTGCTTAATTGGTTTTCAAACGTGTGTTTGAGTCGGTTGCATGTCCCCCAGATGACTGCTGTGGTTATTAATGATTCTGCTAAGACTGATTAATTGGCACAGTGGTAATTACAGTGGATGTTGTGTCTACTGTGTGTATGTACGTACATGCATAGCACATATAGAAAAAGCTTCTTATAATTACACAGTATATTTGTAAGAAGAGGAATCACCAAGTAGTAACTAGAGATGCCATCCATACAAGCCAGGAAATGCTGTGACATGCTTGTTATAAGTTAGGATTTCCATGAAAGTTATTCAGTGTTTGACCAGATACGCTATGCTGTATAAATTAATGACATTCATAGCAGTAATAATGCTTCTATGGCATCTGTTTTTATAGAAACATATCAAAGCTGGTTAGGTTTACCATTAGTCTGTGTAGTTTCTCTGCACCAACAAAACTGTTGCACCTTTGATCCTGTGTTTTGCTTTAGGCACAATCTGTAAGACATCCTTGCTCTTATATTCTTCCCAAGAGAGGTTGGCTACATCCAGGTAGCATGTTTTGCATTAAAAACCATGGAAATACATAAAAATATGCCTCAGCCATGAGCATCCCAGTGCACCCTGCATTGCATGTCAACGCGGACTTTTTTTTTTCTTCCATTA
This sequence comes from Glandirana rugosa, assembly GCA_018402905.1. Lineage (NCBI taxonomy): Eukaryota > Metazoa > Chordata > Amphibia > Anura > Ranidae > Glandirana > Glandirana rugosa. The sequence continues at coordinate 760,598 of BLSH010473244.1, read as the reverse complement.
AATGGATTTCAGTGAAATCAGGGTGTTGAAATACACCGATGATAATGCAGGCGTAGACAACAGTTTTAGGCCTCATGCACATAAATAAATGAGGCTGAAAATTCATCCCATTACCTTCACGTTCAGGAGAGTTGGTGTTTGAGCAGAAAAAATGCTTGACTCGCCTAAACGTCTGTAAACGTACCTGAACACTAGGTGTGTTTAGCGCTTGAACCTTCATTCATTTTAATGGCCAGAATGGAATGAATGAACGAACATCCAAAAGCTTGATGCGCCTAAATGCATCTATAAAGTCCTGGTTTAGGTGTGTTTTTAGGTTGGCTTTTCTCTTGCCAGGAGAAAAGGTGTTCAGACGGGCTGGGCAAATGCTGTGTATGCATGAGGCCTGGTCCTTAAACAGTCCATGTATGTTCAGTTAAGAAATGTATTGCCCTTTCAATTCCCATCACGTCACCAGGAAGCCTTTCTATTTCAACCCTGAGTTTAGCAGAATTTTGGGAATAAAGATCCACTCTCTAGTCAAAATTAAGCATTGAATTACATATTGTACATTGAACGCAGCCGCCCTGCTTGTGCCTTTAAAGTGGTTGTAAACCCTGCAAAAAAAAAAAAAAAACACCTGCAAGATAAAGGCATAATGAGCTAGTATGCATCACATACTAGTTCATTATGAAATACTTACCTTAGATCGACGCTGTTGCTGCGGTCCCCGAGCACCGCTGTGACCAGCGTCATGTCTTCTGTATCATCTTCCAGGATTGCGAGCTCCAGCTAATCACAGCACGGGCTTCAGCGCTGTGATTGGCCGGAGCCGCAATTACGTCACTCCTGCGCATGAGCATGGGAGCCGGCGGTTACGGCTCACTCACTGAAGAAACGGCACCCTGGGGCCATTTTTTCAGTGCACATGTGCCGATGACGTCGGCACATGATGATACAGTGAATATCTCCTAAACCATACAGGTTTAGGAGATATTCACGGTACCTACAGGTAAGCCTTATTATAGGCTTACCTGTAGGTTACGTGGTTGTAAAAGGTTTACAACCACTTTAAGTATTTCATTCAGTTGTGCAGTGTCCCGAATCGCCTCACTTTCTATAATGAGTAGGAGCCCAGTTTGCTTAACCACTTCAGCCCCGGAAGGATTTCACACTTTAGGACCAGAGCACTTTTTGCGATTTGGCACTGCGTCTCTTTAACTGACAATTGCTCGGTTGTCCGACGTTGTACCCGAACAAAATTTGCGTCCTTTTTTTCCCACAAATAGAGCTTTCTTTTGGTGGTATTTGATCCCCTCTGCGTCATTTCTGATCGCTGCTATAAATTAAAAAAAGCGACAATTTTGCAAAAAATAATCAATATTTCTTACTTTTTTCCTAAAATACAAATCCAAAAAAATATATATATATATTAAAAAAACTAATGTATTCATCGGTTTTGGCCAATTTTATATTCTTCCTCATATTTTTGGTTAAAAAAAATCGCAATCGGCATTTATTGATTTGGTTTGCGCAAAAGTTGCCGCGTTTACGGGTGATAATACATTTCTGGGGTTTTTATTTATTTTTTACTAGTAATGGCGGCGATCTGCGATTTTAGCGGTACTGCAATATTGGGGCGGACATGTCGGACCATTTTGACACTTTTTTAGGACCATTGGCATTTATGCAGTGATCAATGCTATAAAAATGCACTGATTACTGTGTAAATGCCATTGGCAGTGAAGGGGTTAACCTGGAGGGGGCGCTCTAAGGGTTAACTGTCTTCCCTGGGCGTGTTCTAACTATATGGGGGCTGGGCTGGCAGGGGGAAGGGAGTGATCAGGGCTTCCATATACAGGAAGCCTGTGATCACAGCCCTTCTCCCTCTGAGAATGGAGATCCGGCAGCGATCGATTTCGCCCTACCCGCTCCCTGGCCCCCCCCCCCCGACACAGTGAGCATGCCTCCGGCGGCGCGCACGCTCACAGTATTAGTTATCGCAGCTGCCGTCATATGACAGCGGTTTGCGGTAACGAGCCACCGTGTCGCCGTCAGACGCCGGTCGGCAAGTGGTTAAAGTAGAACTATAGGCATTTTTTTAATTTTAATTTTTGTTTTTTATTTGGGGAGATTTCCTTTCACTTCCCTTGCCCCTCTACAGGTTACCAGAACTAGTGTCCCCATTGGAAGCTTTACCCTCTTACTTTTGTGGGGACAACACAACATTTGGGATTTTCTTTTACTTCATGGTAAACCGGACAAATTGAGAGGTGTTCCAATGCCTCTCCACTCTATCCAAAACTAACAAAAAAGTCTTGCCTTTAGTTCTACTAACTGTCTGCAATGCAGGAGAGGGATTCCCAAGCACAGAAAGTATATGTACTCTCTTGTTGCTTAAAGTTGGAAATGGGATTTAAAGCACAAAAAAGCAGCTTACCAGTGCTTAGATGTGGTGGCAGCACATGATGGGGCGATCGAGGGAGCCTAGTCAATCGAGGAGTCAGATAAGTAATACATTCTATTCTGCAACCCCCTAGATTTAACAAGCATTGGACCCCTGCAGTTTGGGGGCCCTACTGCAAGGATATTTTTTTTGCTGTGTCCAGAGTTGGGCTTTAAAAATGCACTGTGCCATTTGTGAAATACTTACTGGAAATGCCATACCTGTAGGCCTTTTCTGCCACACATGAAGCCAGGATGAAATACTCTCATTGTTTACATTCTTATGTCTTGGCTTACTTTCAGGACAGGGCAGACTTTGGGTGGTTACCCCAGCATATCAGGAGCGAGCATGCTTCCGGATTCAAAAGCTATGCATGCGCGGTATACTCTGTTCCACTATCACAGCAACATTGAGCTTAGCTGCTGCTGGAGTATGGGAAGAGAGTGCGCACCTGCAGTGCTGGAAATGGACCAGGATGTAGGAATGTAAACATTGGGATTAATTTGGTTCGGATTTGCATTTAACAGTGTTTTCACAAATGGTGCAGTACATTTTATACTACTATTACCCCTTGACTGCATGGGCCAGGTTATGTAAAATGTGGACCTGGCCTTTAAAGTGGATGTAAACCCAATTCATGAAATTTGAGCCGGGCACCTTTTTATCTGCAGAGTTTTATCTCTCTTCAAAGCATGAATTCCCATGGCTTTCTCCTGCTCTGTTCTTCTGTTATCCGCATGATCACTTCTGACAAGTTCTCCGACGTGATAAAACCAGGCGTGGGAGGTTGCTATAATAGATTAGCAGAAAGCTAAACTATTAAGGAAACCGCTCTGAGTTTCTGCCTATGTGGAGGGGGGGGGGTGTTGTGCCTTTCCTCCAATCGGCTGTTTTGTCTGTATGCCCAGACTTCACACTCAGTGCTGAACAGGAAGAGAAAATCTCCTAACAGGATGTGCACTTTCTAAAGATATATAAAGATGAAGACAGCAGATATACATGTAAAACTTATGTAGGGAGATTTGTTTCATCCCTGTGTGTCATCTGAAGCTATTCACTTCACTGGGTATATGTGAGGGCTTACACCGACTTTAATTCTTCTATATAAGTGATCTGAAAATTACATGAAGGAAAACCTTTTACCATGATGCCACTTTAGAGGTGCATATTTTTTTTTTTTTTTTTTAAGGATCTGTAGCATAATATGGAATGTTGGCTAGCAAAGCATTGAGGAATGCCAATATAAAACTAATTACAATCTTGACAACTGGGTTGTGTCTCGACTGTTTAAGCCTAAGGGAAAATACAAACTATTTGTCCTAAACTCTTAATATTTATCTTTTAGAATGAAATTCCATTACTATTACAATGGTATTGTTCTGCAGAAAAGAAACAGATGTTTTCACCCAAAGTTTCCAGAATGCTCACAGTGCTTGTATGGTTACACTTGTTAGTAGGTGGACACAGCACTGACCAAGCTACGTGCACTATTTTGTGAATATAAAAGACTTTCGTCAGTGACTTTGCTGATCCCTTACAGCGAAGTTCCACCCAAAAGTGGAACTTCCGCTTTAAGCGCTCCTCACCCCCTTACATGCCACATTTGGCATGTCATTTTTTTTTTGGAGGGGATGGGTACCTTGTTTAGACAGGTACTTCCTGTCCCACTTCCTCCTTCCGTCTTCTGGCCGCCTAGACGGCCCCTCCCTTCTGGCAATCTTCTGGGACACGCACAGGTCCCAGAAGATTGCCTGCCAACTAGGAGAGTGCAGCGTGATTCACGCATGCGCAGTGTGCGCCTGGCCGTGAAGCTACAAGGTTGTCACGGCCGGGTGCCCACAGTTGCTATGATGGCACGGGGGAAAAGAGCAGGGCTTCGGGGGCCGCATCGCTGGATCGTGGGACAGGTATGTGGCTGTTAAAAGTCAAGAGCTACACTTTTTGTAGCTGCTAACTTTTAATAAACTAAAAAACAAGTGGAACTCTGCTTAAATTGCCTCGCTGTCAAACTGATCCCCTGCCTTATGTACTTTAAGCTTTAGAGCATGTGGGACTTCTGTCTTTTTCTCTAAAGGTGCATACACGCTATACAATTTTGTTTAGATTTGTTTCCTTTAGATTTGCCAAAACCATACAATGAGGTCAAACCTAAACACTTTCATACAATGGCCCTTGCACTGCATAGTTGAAGGTAAATCCTAAAGTAAATCGAACAACAAAAGTTGTGTAGTGTGTATCCAGCTTTACTTTCCTGATCTGCATACATGTTCCAAGTCAGTGACATACTGTATTGAAGTCATCATAGGTGTGCACAGCTTATTGTATTAGGGTATGCACCACAAAGCTCAAGCACACATGCATGTACGTGTACTCACACACTTTTCTATAAATATATGTTGACAAACCTTTTAAAATGTATACAAAAATGGATTGTGTCAGTCAGTAGGGCTGTGGACCGTGTCAGTGGGCCTGAGGTTTGTGACAGCAGGGCAGCAGACTGTTATTAGCGCAGAGGATGGTATCAGAGCAGTGTACAGTGTCAGTAAGGCAGTGGATGTTGTCCGTAGTTTTTTTATTGTTTTAGATTTCTTATTTTTTACAACATTTTTATAATAACTTTTTTTGGTAGCCCTGTTGGAAGGCTTTGGTGAAATATCAGGGGTCTAAACATACCCCTGATGTCTTACTTTTTGAAGCAGAGAAAGAGACTGATAGAGATTTCCCAGTTCCTTTCTCTGCAGCAGAGGGTATCTGCACCACGCGGGGTAATTAAGGTGTGCCCCGGCACACCCTCAGCGCTTGCCTAAGGAAGCCATAGGTCATTATGAGAGAGAAATAACTAGCATAAGTCCTAGAGTAAAGTAGTATTCAACCCAAAAGCAAACATTTATTTTATTGTTCCTTACTGATACTTGGATGTGATGGCTGCATTCTGTTTCTTTTTTTTAGTCTTTCTTTCCTTTTATTTTGACCTGGTGATCCTGCCAGTAAGTTTATTTTTTAACACAACAAGCTCTCCTGCAGGTGTGGCAGTTAGAGGTTACAGACAAACCATTTGCTACTGACAGGGGCACTTGCAATGATCAGCTTTTATTTATGTAAAACCTTTATCCCAAAAGGGAAAAGAAAGCTGCTGTAACTGCGTATAAAGTTTTTACCTGGAGTTTTTGTATTTACCAGTTAGCATATTTAAATACAATCACTAATGCATCGAACACTCCTTTCCCCCCAGATTACCAATGCTGCTGTCCAAAGGTGCCCCTGTGCATCTTTATCCAGAGTGGGGGCACTCTAAAGCTGGCTATAGATGTGTGGAATTTCAAATGAAAAGTTTAAGGAAAATCATGTTCTAAGAAAGTTTGTCCATTTTCTTAATCGGTGGGGTCAAATCAACATTCATTTTTGACCAAAGGAAAAATGGAAGGAGCAGCTGGCATTTTTTTCTTTAACAAATTTTGTTAAAGTGTATGTGGTTTTCATTCAGGGGTGAAAAAAAGCCTAAAATAATAAAACTAATGCAACCACCACATCATAATGATCGGTAAGCTGCAATATATTAGTTTTGGGTTTAACCACTTGCCGATCGCCTAATGTAAATACAGGGCCGCAAGGTGGACTCATTATTCTGGGAGGGCGTACTATAACGCCCTCCCAGAATCTCTATGCCGCCCCTTGGGCGCGCACCCAAAAGTATTCGTGCAACATGGATCATGTTAAACGGCCCTTGCATGTTCAAAAGGCTCATTATGCCTCATAGAATATACGTTGGGGTGTTTACTTTCCAAAATGGGGTAATTTTTTTGGGCATTCCATTGTCCTGGTGCTCCAGGACCTTCAAGAGTGCAAAAGGGAGTCAAGAAATTATATGTGTAACTCATGCTCCTAGAACACCTGATGGTTCTCCCTGCATGTTGGACCTCTGTATGTGGCGCGGCTGTGAAAAAGTCTCACACGTGGCATCGCCATACTCAGGAGGAGTAGCAGAATGTGTTTTGGGGTGTAATTTGTGGTATGCATATGCTGGGTGTGAGGAATAACCTGTTAATATGACAATTTTGTGAAAAAAAAAAAAATCTTCATTTTGCAAAGAATTGTGGGAAAAAAATACAACTTTAAAAAACTCACCATGCCTCTTAGTACTGTAAATACGCTGGAATGTCTACTTTCCAAAAAGGCGTCATTTGGGGGGTATTTGTACTTTCCTTCCTTGTTAGGGTAATGTAAACAAGGCAGATCCCCATTCTGACAGGTAAGGCCTCATACACACGGACGTTTTTTGACGCCGGCGTTTTCTGGTGTTTTTTGCAGTTAGTCAATGGCCCCATAAAAACGTCGGCGTTTTTGAGCTGTAGATGACGTCGGCGTTAGTGAGCTGAAACTAGAACCCTCAGCCATCGCGTTCTGAGGCTGTAACGTTTTGGCATTTTTTGACGCCGACGCCACAATATGCCAACAAACGCACTGATCAATGTATAAATGACACTGGCAGGGAAGGGGTTATCACTAGGGGGCGATCAAGGGGTTAACGGTGTTCCCTGGATGTGTCCTGTTTGGGGAATGGGCTGCCTGGAACACCACAGAGATCGCTGTTCTCGATCACTGGGAACAGCAGATCTCTGAGATGTTAGGCCTCATACACACGGACGTTTCTAAAAAAATAAACAAAACGTCGGGCCCGACGTCAAGGAAAAAAAGTCTGTGTTTTTCGGCGTTATGCATCGGCGTTTTTGAGCGTTAGTGAGCATCGGCGTCAATAGGCGTTTTTTAAAAAAAATCATCCCTCTGCTATTTTTCAACCTAAAAACGTCGGCGTCAAAAAACGCCGGAAAACGCCGGTATAATATTAGGTGGCGTTTGTTGGCATATTGTGGCGTCGGCGTCAAAAAATGCCAAAACGTTACAGCCTCAGAACGCGATGGCTGTGGGTTCTAGTTTCAGCTCACTAACACCGACGTCATCTACAGCTCAAAAACGCCAACGTTTTTATGGGGCCATTGACTAACATGGAGAGCTGCAAAAAACGCCAGAAAACGCCGGCGTCAAAAAATGTCCGTGTGTATGAGGCCTTAAATGGTTAAACCAAGCATCTATACAAGGGGAGTTCACTCAGAGTTCATGCCTTTTGAAGTAAATTACTTTGTATCCTTCCTCAGAAGTTGGCTCTCTGCCCAGACTTGGCCGTCTCCCCTAAAACTCAAGTCGCTCCGACTTGAAAAGACTTCAGGAGACTTGCATTGACATTTATTACTGTAAAGTCGCGCTGAGTCGCCCCGCAAGTCGGACCCCATTAACTGCACTGAAAAATTGCGGTAATGCCCAATGGAGATCGTGGGGGGGGGGGGGGGGGGAGTAGAGGGTAGATCGAGATCGCAATTTTAATACAATTAATCGTGCAGCTCTAATATATACTATATAATTTTTTTTTTTTTCTCAAAATTGTCACACTTTTTTGTTTATAGTGCAAAAAAACTGCAGAGGTGATCAAATGCCACCAAAAGAAAGCTCTATTTGTGGGGAAAAATAGGACATGCGTTTTGTTTGGGTACTTCGTCGCATGACCATGCAATTGGTCATGACGCAGTACCATATCACAAAAAATGGCCTGGTCAGGAAGGGTGTGAATCCTTCTGGGGCTGAAGTGGTTAAAGAGACTCCAAAAATAAGAGTTCTGGGCTAAGGATAAAATAGGAACAAACCTTGCTTCACCCACCTGCGCAGCAGATCTTTGCTGTCTCTTCTGCTGCCAAAAGATCCTTTACCATCGGGTACATTTCTAGGTGTGTTGAGTGCCTGGTACCATGCTGTGCTGTGATCCTATGTCCCTACTCAATCCTGTAATGACATAGATTCAGCAAAAGGAACCACAGAATGCAGAGGCGGCCAGCGTCTCACGCAAGTGTAGCTCTTTCAAGAGAGTAAAGATGGGTGGGGGGATAAGCAAATATTCACTTTTTTTATCTTTGCTGGGAGTGCTTTGTTTTAGTTTAGTGGCTGTCACCTGAGGGGGGGTGGGTAGAAATGAGAGAACTTTCTCGATGTGAACGCACTCTGCGACCGGCGGAGACGTAAGACACCAAGGAAAACGACTTAGATACAGTAATGTCCTAACTCATCCCTGTATCCTAGTGTCGTGTCGTACCATGGTCCGTGAGTTGTGTGGATCTTTACATGGGCTACCATTTCCTAGAAAACCGTCGTCTTCTCTGTCGTTTCTAGACGACGCGTCCACCCACTTCGTTCCAAACAAGGATAAAATAGGAATCGGGTCTTGAGAATAAAAACCTCAGAGAAATTGGTGAAGTCGGGGTCT
>BLSH010473244.1:710090-745884 GCA_018402905.1 Glandirana rugosa | reverse complement strand
GCCCACCGCATAGCGCCCGTTCCGTGCGGGCGGCCAGTGGCTAAAACCCACTAGAGCCCAGTGACTGGTTCGCCTGTCCAGTGGCCTGGCCAGCAGCATGCCTTCTTGCGGGGAGGTAGGTCTGCTCCGGGTGGCTATCCGCTGCACCCGTTGGATTGGTGAGTGAACCCCTCTTCCGCCCTAGAGGCATGGAGAGTGGGCACCTGGGCAGCTCTGTGGTGGTCAGCCGGTGGGGGTTTGTTAGAGGCCTTCCCCCCCCACTCCCCCGCAGGCACCTTTGCACTAACCGTTTGAATCTGCACCGACCGTCCGGAGCAATGTGTTAGGTGGGTCGTCGCCATTGGATTTTGGAGCACCGCTCGTTCGTGGCCGACCGCACGTGTGTAATGGCAGCATCCATTGTTTGAGAACCATGTGGTTTCCAGCCTGCTCTCTGGTGGCCTCCAGTGGTCGATTGGGAGAATTGCAGTCCTTGTGCAGGAAGTCCTTAAAAACGGATGTGGGCTTCCGGTTTTTTCTTGGACAGCATGGCTGACACACAGTAACAAGCTCCTGGCGTGCAGCAGTTCGTGGGCATTGCTCTTCAGTTGGAGTGCTGAGGCATCAAACAGCAAGTATAGCTGGCGCTTCCTGGGTGCTGGTAGCGGTGGGTGTAATCCGCCCGGGTCTCCCTGGCTGATTTGTGGGGTAGAGGTGGGGGTTACACAGCGGGGGGTGCCGGCTGAGATGTCAGAGGCCGGCAATTCTATGGCGGGGTACCTGCAGATCTACAGTCCACCCCAGGAGCATTTGTGTCCTTGGGACAGCTGAGGGCGGTGTTTGGAGAGTGCCTCCCCCGGGCAGGGTTGCCTGTTCCGAGGGGCCCCCAGAAGCGCCCACCCCCCTCTATCCTTAGGGGAGGATTCAGATCTAGAAAGCGCTTCAGTGGTCACACCTGTGGATCTTTCAGAGGATGAGCCGCCCTCAGAGGGCGAAGAGGATCAGGAGGCTCCTAGTTCACGGGATAAAGCGATAGTGGAAGCACTGATCACTGATATTCGCGACTATGCGACTGGACCAAACGGGAGTCGCATGAGTCTGCATATGTTTGTGGACCGCTTAGACCCCCTAGGTCCCCTAGGGCTTACCCTTATGATCAGGTGTTTTGAACAGGCAGTGTTCAAGGAATGGCGTAAGCCACCAAGTTCCTTGGCTTTGCCTAAAAGCTTTGCTGTTCGCTACCCCTTTGAGGAAAGCTTTACTTAGAGATGGGCTTCCCCGTTGGTGGACCCTGCCGTGGCTTGTGTGAATTAGGCAACCACCATCCCCTTGGAGGGGTCGCCATCCTTTAATGAGGCGGCCGGTCGCCGTACGGAGACCGTGTCTAAAGCACTATTCTTGTTGTCTGGGTCAGCCATGCGGCCAGCGATAGCAACTGCTATGGCGGCACAGTCTCTTCGTGAGCACGCTGCCGCGCTGCGCACTAGTTTGTCTGGTGAATTTGCACAGGCTGAAGTACAGCGAGTGCAACATTTGGAAGAGGGTCTCCACTACATATGCCATGCTGCTTTGGATCTTCTCCCCATATTGTCAAAAATGTCTGTTTTTTCAATTGTTATCAGGCGGGTGCTGTGGCTCCACTCTTGGTCGGGCGACCAGGCTTCAAAAAAAGCTCTGGCAGACCTGCCCTTTCAGGGAGGGCGTCTAATTGGCCCACAGTTGGATAAAATTATTAAGGATTTCACGGGAGGGAAGAGTACTTTCCTTCCAGAGCCGAAGCGACGAGATCGTCGTCGTAGGCAGGGTCCTGTCTCTTCTGGTCAGAAGAAGTTTTTTCGGGCGTCCGGCCCAGCGGGCAAGGCCGGGAAGGTGTTCACGGGCCACAGCAAGAGGCCCTGGCAGCGTAAGTCCAAAAAAGCGGAGGACAAGTCTGCCTCCGCATGATGGGCTGCCCCCACCCGCCTCACGGGTGGGGGGCCAGTTTCTGTGGGTTGCAAGCAGCTCTCTGCCCCCAGAAAAGTCCTTCCCCTCAAACTTGAGGCTCCCGAAGGAGCGTCGGGGGGCGCTTCTAGGCGCCGATCAGGCGCTCTGCATTCAGAAGTCATCATTAACGCTGGCTTGCCGGCTGGAGTACCTGGGTCTGTTTCCGGACACGGTACAGACAGGGGTGTTCCTAACACCGAGCAAGCGTCTAACACTTCAGGCTGGGCGAACCCTGTGATCGCGCCAGTGGTTCTCCTTACGGTTCTGTATACGGGTGTTGGGGCTCAGGGTGTCGACTTGCGAAGCGATGCCTTACGCCCAGAACACTCGGCTCCTGCTAGAGGCAATGTTGTCGCGGTGGGACAAATCTCCTCTATCCCTGGACAGGCCGATCAGGTCGGAGTGTCAGTCCCGGGAACCCTTGGTTTGGGGGATTCAGGTTCCGGCCCTAAAGGGGGGGAGAAGTTGTCCTCCCCTCAATTGGTCGATGTAGGTACCGGAACTGAGAGCGAGCAGGCCTTACCTGTCCCGTTGGACAGAGAGGCTGCGCCGCCCGGTTCTGGTTCAGTCGGTCAATGCCACGGAGGTGGCGTAGGTAAACCATTAGGGCGGAACAAGAAGCGCGGCTCTGATCCTTCGGGGGGCAGTGCTTCACAGGCCTCGGGGTCAGTATCGGTTGCTGTACATTTTTCCTCCTCTAGGGGCTCTACCGCGGGGTAGAGGCGGGGGAATCCCGACAATTCTGGTAGCTCCGGATTGGCTCCGGCATCCTTGGTACGCCGACGTAGTACAGAGGGTGGCAGAGGTTCCGTGGCATCTTCCGCTCTGCGGGGACCTACTGGCTCAGGGGCCCATCCGGCGCCCTGCTTTGCTCTCGCTGGCTTTGATGACTTGGCTATTGAGTCCCAGGTATTGAGGGAGAGGGGTGTCTCTGACTCCGTAATCCCTACTATGATAAAAGCACGTAAGAGTTCCTCACGTAAGATTTATCATAGGACCTGGAAGGCCTATATTACCTGGTGCGAGGCAGGGGGTTGGGACCCCCGCTCTTATTGAGTATCCAAAGTACTGTCATTTTTACAGCAAGGACTGGATAAGAACCTGGCATTCAGTACGCTTAAGGGTCAGATTTCGGCCCTGGCGGTTCTTTTTCAACGGCCCTTGGCGTCTCATTCATTGATCCGTACATTTGTACAGGGGGTACGTCATGTGGCTCCTCGGATAAGGTCGCCTTTGGCACCGTGGGATTTGAATCTGGTGCTTTCTGTGTTGTAGAAGCCACCATATGAAAGAATTAGGGACATTCCCTTACAGTTGTTGTCGCAGAAGGTGGCCTTTCTGGTGGCTATCACATCCGCCAGGCGGGTGTCCGAGTTAGCTGTATTATCCTGCAGGTCACCTTACTTGGTCCTCCATAAGGACAAGGCAGTTCTGCGGCCTTCCCCTTCGTTTCTTCCGAAGGTGGTTTCTTCCTTTCATTTAAATGAGTATATTGTTCTCCCCTCATTGTGCCCGCACCCGTCACATCCCAAAGAAGTTGAGCTGCATTCTTTGGATGTGGTGAGGGCCTTGCGGGTGTATTTAAGTTCTACAGCTTCCTTTCGGAGGTCTGATTCTTTATTTTTGCTGACGGAAGTGTCGCGCAAAGGTATGGCGGCCTCGTCCGCTACCGTATCTCGTTGGATACGGAAGACCGTGACTCATGCATATGAGATTCGGGGTAAGGTTCCCCCGTTCCCAGTCAAGGCTCATTCCACCAGGGCAGTTAGTACTTCCTGGGCGTTTAGACACCAGGCTTCGGTGTCTCAGGTGTGCAAGGCAGCTACTGGGGCCTCAGTGCACACGTTTACTAAGTTTTACAAATTGATGTTTCGGCATCCTCGGATGCTGCTTTTGGCCGTAAGGTATTGCAAGCGGCAGTATAGGCGTGGTTAGCGCCGCCTGAGAGGGCGTTTTTCTGTTGGGTACAGTTGTTATGATTTGCCCACCCCTCTTGAATGGCACAGCTTTGGGACGCCCCCATGTGTCATAAGAAGGCTGCGTCTGTCAGTGAACGGAAGAGAAAGGGATTTTTTGTATAACTTACCGTAAAATCCTTTTCTCTAAATTCACTGACAGACGCAGCACCCACCCCTCTGCGTTGGTTTTGTACGGCTTTTTACGAACTGATGTGCTATGCAGAGCAGGGGGATTATATGCTAAGGTGAGGACGGCCCCCTGGGAGGGGCCAACCTATACTTTTTGTTTGTTTTGCCTAGGCTACTCCTAGTAGGATGAGCATAACCCCATGTGTCATAAGAAGGCTGCGTCTGTCAGTGAACTCAGAGAAAAGGATTTTACGGTAAGTTATACAAAAAATCCCTTTTTTCTAATAAGATCTCTTAAATGGTTACCTGCTGTAGGGTGTGTTAACCATATTTGCCATTGGTGTATACATTTAGAAAGCTTACAGTTTTTAAAAGCTAGCATAAGTTCATATTGTTCTTGATCATTTTAGTCTATCAATAACAGGAATATTTGGAGCATCAGAAGATTTCCATTTATTAGTCAAAGTGAGTCTGGCCGCAAACAGTACATGAGCAACTACAGGCAGTCCCCGGGTTACGAACAAGAGAAGGTCTGTAGGTTTGTGCTTAAGTTGAATTTGTTTGCAAGTCGGAATGGCTGCATATTTTAAGTGTAGCTCCAGCCAAAAAAAAACATTTTTTACGTTTTTTTTGTATATCATAGGGAAGGATTAACACCCCTGTAATGTTTGTTTTGCTGTCTATGGTTCTGTTCAGAAGATTTCACTTCCCTTCCTGTCCCAATGATAATTGGATTTTGAAAATTTTGAGGAGTTGTGGAAACGAGGATTGGTGGTAAAGCCTCAGTGGGGACTCCTTTTTCCCCATAATATCTCTTACAGGAGTAAATTTCCCTTCTTAGGGGGAGATTTGCTCTCACTTCCTGTTGTCTCCCTCCGTTTGTAAGTAGGAGTCATTTGTAAGTCGGATTTTTGTAATTTAGGGGACCGTCTGTATTGTCCTAAATTGTGCAGGATACAAATTTAATCCTGAATTTGTAATGCATTGCTGGTGTTAGTGATATTAAACAAGATGCTAGAAATTTTGACACAAAGTTCCAAAAGCAACGTTTATTTTTACAATACCAAAAAATACATCTCCAACGGAGTGGGGAAGAAGATGGAAACATCCTTGGAAAGTCTGTGTGGCATTAAATACCATCTATGTAGTATTTTTTGTGATCTATCCCAGTGATTTATGCAGGATGAAGCTATTGGTAATATTTATTGCTTTTTGCCATTGTTCGGCTGTAGCTCATTTAATGTCATATTCAGAGTTGAAACTATTGTTTTTTTATTCGAGGCTGCCCATTCCGTAGGAAGTGCATTCTTTTTTGTATGCTTTTAACAAATGGTGTTCTATGTTGAGCATGTTGAGAGATCATACTATTGACTTTTGTTTAACTTTTTGTTGCCACCAACGTAATTACTACATCATTGTGCCATAGTGGAATATAGAAACTTGATGAAATTCTAAATAGCACCTGTAACTTAAAAAGTGCTATCACATTGGGGAAGGGGAAATATCTGCCCCACTTTAAAAGAAATCAAGTGAATTGAGGAAAAGAGCATGCAAAATAAAAAAAAAAAACGTATAAAATGCTGTGCATTCATATTCTTGAACAACAATTGTAAGTTTTTCATACAACCGAACGAGAGGAATAATTCTAGGGCCTGTCATTTATTGACTCTTAGGCCTCATACACACGGACGTTTTTTACCACTTTTTTCAGCTCTTCGTGTTATCCAAGGGTCCCTTACAAACGCTGACATTTTTGAGCTGTAGATGGCGTTGGCGGTTTTTAAGCTGTAAATCGAATGCAGGACCCGCACATTCCGAGGCTGTAGCGTTATGGCGTTTTTGACGCTGAGCCGGCAAAACACTCACTAACGTGCATTAACGCCATAGAGGCGTTAACTGGCGTTTTAATAAATAAGACCATTGAAAGAGCAATGCCATCTGCATATCTAAATAAAAAGGTTTTTCGTCCTGCGATCTGTGCTAGATAAAGCAACAAGCTTTTCCACCTCTATGTGCTTCTTGTAAGATATGGACACATTTCAAAATGGAAGGCAAAATGAACCAATGTAACCCTTTCACTAAAATAAAATGGAAAAAAAAATTGCAGTAACTTGATAATGTATATACCAGCTAAGAGCAAATCTTGTATGGGCGGTATCGATGGTTCCCCTAGAGATTGCTTGTTTAACAGCTTGTCTGAACATCTGGGCTGTAATGTGAATGCACTTTGCTTCATTTTCACATCCAGCATCTGTGCAGGGAAAACTGCTGCTCAGAGTAATAAAACGCTTGTTCTTGTGTCTCCTAAGAGATGCGTTTTGAGCAAATGAAATCTCTTGCTGGGTTATATGGATATGTCTCTGCTCTTCTTGCTACTTTGGGATTGCAGAAATCTGGAGTGTACACAGTAATCGGCATGTTGTCATGCTGCATGCTAGCCCTATTGTTTCTACTTTGCAAATGTTGACTATTTAATTCACCTTTAACTGTTCTCTATGGCATCCAAGTAAACCTGTGTTTAATAAGCTGCTATACCTTAGGCAAACCTGTAAAGCGTATACTTGAAGATATTTTCGTATGTTAACCTAACTTGTAGTGCGCCCCCGGGAGTCCCCAA
This sequence comes from Glandirana rugosa, assembly GCA_018402905.1. NCBI lineage: Eukaryota > Metazoa > Chordata > Amphibia > Anura > Ranidae > Glandirana > Glandirana rugosa. Next base: position 739,218 of record BLSH010473244.1, on the reverse strand, counting down.
GCCTTTCTGCTGTGCGTGTGGGAGATGGTCATTTCTCCAGTTCCTGTTTGCACACTCAAGGCTTCATTGGTCCTAAAGTACTCTATATGTCAACATACCTGCGTTGTAAATTCCTTTTAAAAAGGAACTCCAGGCGCCTCGTAAATTGAGTAAAGGGAAAAAATAAGCAAATGCTGAAAACTATTTTTTACCCTAAATGCCTGTATTGTCATGGTGGAAATCCAAGGCCACTAATCTTGTGCATGGGAAAAAAAGGTTAGCAGTACAAGGATCTTTCTTGGAAATGTGAAAGGTGTCATAGAATATGTACCTAAGCTTTAAAGTGGTTGTAAACCCTTGCATATACCCAGTGAAGTGATACACAGAGATGAAACAAATCCTCCTACATACACATACGGACCGTTTGTCTGTTTTTCATCCATCTGTTGACGGATGAAAAACGGGCATCAATGCATCTCTATGGAAAAATGGATGATCATTCATTTGCATCCATTTTCATTTGCTTCCGTCATCATCCGGTTTTATTTTTTTTTGAATGGACGAAAGCTCTATTTTTCATCCGTCAAAAAAAACGGATTGAATGATAGATGGATGTAAACTGTCGAATGGTCCGTTTTTCATCCGGTTTTGCATTTGTAGTGGATGTAAAAGAAAACGGATGAAAAGCGGATGAAAAACTGATGAATACTTCATCCGTTTTGATGTGACAGAACTGATGCGTGAAAGGGGCCTTCGTGCCGGTTTGTTTATCTTTTGTCTTCACTTCTATACATTCCTTCCCAGTGCAGACTATAAATCTTGTCTGAGCTATCAGAAATCATGGGGTGGAGAGCTGAAGTTGCATTCCGCAGAGCTCAGTGAGAACTTTGAGAGCTGTCACGTGATATTTTAAGTTCTTTCAAGGTTTTTACTCGATATGTGCAAAGAGAGATCACACAGATACTTAAAAGTACAACATGTATTACAAAGTAATGACAGCTACAGATAAAGAAAATATCAAGAATACTTAGCTAAAGATACTTGTTTCCCGCCATGGTTCCCTAAAATGGCACAGGGGATCAGGACCAGACACTGGCCTCATGGATGTTCTGGGTGAGACTAACCCGTATAGGATTTGGCTGTGGTAATATAGAGCTTGTATAAGGGAAAAGACCACCCCCAGGCAACACCCTGGTAAGCAACGATATGACCTTCACATTCCTGAGGAGAGAGGGCTAGCTTGTCCATATAGGCAGTTCACATGCCAGTAAGATGAGTCATGCAAGGTAACCAGGATATTGGAGGCTGCAATAGAGATTTATGAGGCCAAACTTAATAGGGAATATGAAATATGTAATTTCCCCAACAGGCTGCCAATCAGCTGGTGGTCCCTCCCCTGTCACCTTTTTTCTCTTGGTGTCAGAAAATATTGTCAAAAGTGACTGACTCATGCAGATAGCAGAAGAACAAAGCAGCAGACAGAAATGATACTTAGTGCTCTTATACAGATACACACTATAGAGGGATATGCTTTGTTCATATTTCATGTCTGAGGTTTATAATCACATTAAATCAGCATTATAATGTGTGTGTTTTTTTTTTTTACTGCTGATGGTCATGGTTTTTATGACAGAAGAGACCCTAGTGTGGGAAGCATGAGCTTACCGCCCCATACACACGATCTGAAAATCAGACGAAAAATACCCCTTACGATGCGATCGTACAATAATTGGATCGTTGGTACACAGCTTACGAGAGCCGATCATGACAGTTTATCAGATATTATTAGATCGGACGTGCATGAAAATATTGATCGTATGACAACACATTGTACGATTTTCGTTTAATCAGTACAGTTGTCGCCTGAAAATGCAATACAAATACACTACAACACATTACATCACTTCTGATTTTTTTTTTTTTATTCTGTCGTTGGAGAATTTTCGTGACTTTAGTACTCTCTTCCGATTCGATCTGAGATTAGCTTGCAAAAAAAAATGGACGAGCTGTCATCCAATTTTCGGATTGTGTGTACGGGGCTTAAGGCCTACAAAAAAGTGATCATAATATTTTTACAAATGAATATCTGTAAACACTGTACCATAATATAGACATTACTGTAAAACCCATTCCCAATTAAAGGATACTTATAAAAAAAAGTCATAAATCTGTGTGAGCATTGTATAGTACAATATAACGTGTACAGATGTACTTCTATATTTCACCCAGTATGTGTAAATCCTGCCCAGTCCATGGCACAAAGAAGTTTCAGGGGCTGTATTGCATCAGTGTCTAGTATCACAAAAATCTTAATGGCCATATTAATTTCCAACTATATGTGGACCATGCAGGTCATATTAGGTTTTCTCATGTTAGGAACTGAGACAGATTTAGAGATGTGAAGAGCACTGACCGCCGCACTCTGCAGGAGTGTGCTCGCGGCTCGGTGTAAACATGGCGGTTCCCCGCACTGTCAGGCAGCCTGACAGAGATCTACTGATCCCTGTCACTGCGATCAGTTAATCTCTCATGCTCCTGACAGCCCAGCCCCCTCACAGTTAGAACACGCCCAGGGCTCACAGTTAATCCCTAGAGCGGGGCCCCTAGGTTAACCCCTTCACTGCCAATGACATTTATACAGTAATCAGTGGACATTTCAATTTCCGATTGCTCTATAAAAGTCATTGGTCCCAAAAAGTGTCAAAAATGTCCGAGATGTCCGCCCCAGTAGCGCAGTCCCTATAAAAAATCGCAGATCGCCGCCATTACCAGTAAAAAAAAAATGTAAAAGCGCCAGAAATTAATTTTCATGGTTTATAAACGTGGCAACTTTTGGGCAAACCAATCTATATATATATATAGATATATATATATATATAGATATATATATATATATATATATATATATATATATATATATATAAAATTGTTGCTCTATTTCATTTTATAGCAGTGATCAGAAATGACGCAGAGGGGATCAAATACCACCAAAAGAAAGATCTATTTGTGGGGGGAAAAGGATGCAAATTTTGTTTGAGTACAACGTTGCAAGACCGCGCAATTGTCGGTTAAAGCGACAAAGTGCCGAATCACAAAAAAGTGGTCCTAAACTGGGAAATCCTTCCTGGGGTGAAGTGGTTAAGCAAATGGGCATGTCAATAGGGCAGTGGTTCTCAACTCCGGTCCTCGGGACCCACTAACAGGTCAGGTTTGCAGGATAACTGAAATGCATCACAGGTGATATAATTTGCTGCTCAGTGATTGCAGTATTCTAGTCTGCATCTCCCCAAGGTAATACTTAAAATCTGGCCTGTTGGTGGGTCCCGAGGACTGGAGTTGAGAACCACTACAATAGGGAGATAAACAAAAGAGCAGAGTGGCCAAATCAGACTGAGGTAACATTTGATTTAAGTAGAATACGTAGGGTGCATTGGACAGACTGGGTAAGAGAAGGCAAAGTGGGGCGCATACATTGGGAATGTGATGATGAAGCTGGTAAAGGCTGTAAATAGCTCTCCCAAAATGCCCCTGCCATTGCAATGAATGGGCAGAGCTTCCAAAGCGACTGAATAGCAATTGGGAAGTGCCGCAAAACTGGTCTTTTTTTTTTTCCTCCCCCAAAAACCGGCACTAAAATGCCGCTAAAGCACGGTCGGTGTTTTAGCACTGTTTTACTGGCACTTCAGTGTGAAAGGGGTCTTCTAAAAGAAGAGAATACCTGTTTGTCAACAGGATCACCAGAAATAGTGTCCCCATTGAATGAAGTAACCCATATTCCTGTTCTGGTGAGAAGTTTGGGATCTCTTTCTTTTTTGAGGACAAAACTAAAAAAGAAAATGGCTTTAGTTCTACTGTAAAATGAAAAAAAAAAAAAAGTTTCCTTATGTTATGTCAATACCTGTCTGCCATTGTGTAAGAGGGGGAGCAGAGGAGGCAAATTAGAGCAAGTTCGTTTTGTTGTGGAAAGTCCACTTTAATGGCTTTGGTACCTAATTGCTTATTTATCATTGTGGAAAACTTCCCCCAAGGAAAAAAAAAACTTTACATAATTTATGCTCACAATTCATATAGCCACTGCTGCTTTTGGGTAGGACTGTGCTAATGAATGAAGTGTTCTTTCGCTGTATGGTGTAAAACAATATTTTATTGATTTGTGTGTGATTTATCAGGACGTTTATTTTATGTCAGCAATCCAAATTGTTTCCATTCATCTGACTACATTTCACACCCATTGGGATTGTCCCGTTGTCCGCACGTTTGAAGATAAGCGTTGGTGGCTTTAGTTTATTGCCAGGCCATTCAAGTGAACATGTAATGGAAACCTGCTGCTATTTTTATGTGTCAGTGTGGAGGACTTATTTGTATAGAGCACTTAAAAATAGCTTCCTAGTGATGTGGACCATGTAAAGTATACTAACCCTAAAGTGTATTTTTTTTAATATTTAAAATAAATGTAAACACAATCACTAAAATATCATATAATCTTTAAAAACAACTTGAAATCGGATCACAGATTCATTTTACAGCTTTTATTAAAATAAAACCTGGTGATACTACTTTATATTCTTTTTAGGCCATTTCCTTTGATAAGGTGACACTGTCTGTCTCTGCCTCTCATTTGCTCTCCAACGTGGTCACCCTGTCCCATGCATTTCCAATAAAGATTATAAATGGTTGTGGCGATGCTCATTGAGCAGGCATGTTCTTTGGCTGTCCCCATCGGGAAGCCTCTGATCGGCAGTGATACCCAGTCATCACTGGAGTGTACAGTATACATTAGAGCTGCATGATTAATCGTTAAAAGATTGCAATCTCGAGCCAACCCCCCTGACAATCTCAACCCAACATTTCCTCGATTCTATGTGACACGTGCAGAGCAGCTCAGCTGTCAAAGAAAAAAACAGGCCGTCTGCCAAGTTTCAAATCATTCCAGGCACACTGCCAAGTTTCAAAACATTTGTGAGCTAACTATAAACATTGCAATATGTTGTTCTAGATCAAAGGAATTAACTTCCGTCTGTAATTTAAGTCAGTTTAACCACTTGCCGAACCTTTTTCTGGCACTTGTTGATTTCAAGTTAAAATCATAATTTTTTTGCTATAAAACTACTTGGAACCCCAACCATTATATATATATATTTTAGCAGAGACCCTAGAGAATAAAATGGTGCTCGTTGCAATATTTTATGTCACACTGTATTTGCGCAGCAGTCTTTCAAACGCAATTTTTTGGGAAAAATGACACTTTCGTGCATTTAAAAAATAACTAAATAGTGAAGTTTGCCCATTTTTTTGTATAATATGAAAGATGATTTTACGCCGAGAGAATCGTTATTCTAAGCGGAAAAATCGTGATTCTCATTATGGCCAGAATCTTGCAGCTCTAGTATACATGTAGATAGAAAGTGAATCTAGAGAGGTTGAAGGAGATCATAGGTAGCAAGACACAAAATAACAGGATTTTTTAGAAGAAAAACACATGAGTTGTTTTACACCATGCTCTAGCATGCTAAGTATCAACAGTGGGGAGTTGATCTACTTTTTATGTCAGGTTGGATTTGATTTAAATCATAATTTTTTAAAGAGCAACTGTAATCTCCGTCCCGCACGGCTCCTTCTCTGACCGGATGTTAACTCGCCGACAGTCCCATTCACTTTAATGGGACAGTTGGTGATGCGGCAGTGACACAACAAGGTGAGGGACGTGTCAGCAGCAGGTGAGTGGATGCCTGCTAATGGGCACTGCCATGATGGATCAGAAATGACAGGTGCTCTATAAATGTAAGGACTCATTATTGCTGGTAGTTACAATCTTTAATATTTGCAAACAATATGAAGGTTTCTTATTAAGAATAATAAGCTGTCAGGTTAGTAAAACAGCGATATCAGAACGGATTCAATCATACAGTTTGTAATGTTGCTCACTATGTCTGGTACACAGGACAGGAAGGTAAGGGAAAATCTCTAATTGAGCTCTTGATGGCAAGGCTTTATTCCGTTTCCTGCTTTGTCCAAACCAAAAAAGAGTTTGGGCTTGACATATACTTTAAAGCAATATTGAACCCAAAACCAAAAATATATTATATTATGTTGGCTGCATTTGTTTTCTGTTCTTTAGCTTCCCCTCTCATTTTTGTCTTTGTGATCTGGTCAGTAACACACCTTCTGGATGAATGAGCACAGGGGGCACAGCAGACTACAGCATTGTCAGTCTTTGGGGGGGGGGGGGGTGTTGAATGTATTAGCAGATTTAGAACCAGTAACAAATTTAAGCCAAACTCCCCCTCACACCTTATAATCAATTACTGCAAACCGTTTTTTTTCCTTTTGGGATAAAGGTTTTACGTGAATAAATAAAAGCTGATCATTTTAACCTCCCTGGCGGTATGATTATGTCAGATTTTTGTGTCTAAAAGCGGTACATTGTTTCCCATAGACATTTGGCGTTTTATATTGTAGGCCTGTAATTCTTAGGAACAATCACTTAAATCTGTCCAAACAAGAGTCTAGTAGACATCTCGGGTATGATAACGTTTTGAAACAACGAAATTATAATATAATATTATAAATAACTATAAAAAAAAATAATACAATTTTTATTCAATAATGTAATCAAATCAAAAACACTGAAATTTGCTCAGTTGCAGAATTGTCGCTGTCGTCACTTTCAGTGTCTGATGACGAATTTCCCCACAAATCAGTATCCCTCAATTCAGCAAATGATTCTTATTTACTATCGCTGTTTTCTAGTTGATCAAAAACTACTTTTGACATAAAGGGACGCTTTTTGGATGCCATGGACATTATCAAGTTTCCAGGCAGAAAGAATGACATATATAATATAAAAGTGCATGCAGGGCACTGGACAAAGCACTAGGGACATGAGGGATGTGAAATGATTTCATACTGTAATGTAATCTTACAGATTACAGTGTACTGTATGTGTTATGTGTGTTTCACTTTTTGAATTTGCCGCTGGGTTCCGCCCCCGTGCAACGCAGCACTCTTAGGGAACGGAGCCCGGAACCCAGAGGCATTGAGCTAAAGATTCTGCCGGGAGGACACAGGAGGGGGGGACATTGCAGGATCCAGGGGACAAGGTAAGTAACATTGCCTGGCTCCTGCAATGCGATCCCCAGTGTGGCTCGGGGATACCGCTTTTGGTAATAAAATCTCACCCTGAGCCACACTCGGGAATACCGCTAAGGAGGTTAATTACTCTTGTCAGTGTTACTTGGTTTGTCTGACGGAAACTGATGCATTCTGCTGGAGAGCGTGAGCTTGTGAAAAACGGACTTGCTGGCTGGATCACCAGATGAAAATAGAAGAAATAAAGAAAGCTTAAGAATTGAATCTCCACAGCCCCACCCATCCCTCTTCTTCTTTTTTTTTTTTTTTTTCCTACTTATTGGGAGGTGGGTGCTGCACATTTAAGTTACTCGCCATCCTGTGGATCCAGCTTTGTCTAACTGAGATCCTCTCATTCCCTGCCGCTGCTTGTTCCCGTGCTGCCATGTTTTCTCTGGCATGATCGAGATACCCGCCGGCTCTTCTGGGTTCCACAGGCAGGCCTCCCGGCTAGGCCCTCCTCCTTTGTGAATTACACAGTAAGGCCTCCTTGGATATATGATGTACATATCCCAGGAGGCATAGCAGGCACAGTACAGGTGTATAGAGAGTAGGTCTAATTCCTTTCTCAAAAAAGGGGGTAAAAAAAAAAAAAAAGTCTTAAAAGCCTCATTTAGCGGAGTGCAGGAGGCACTTTTGCTTTCTGGCTCAAGATCCACTATTAAGTTGTAATAAAACCTGTAAAACCAGGACTTCGATGCGGTGGTTGCGTTTGTTTGGTTTTTTTTTTTTTCTTTTCTTGTTGAGGCTTATTCCTTCTTTTTTTTTTTTTTTATTTAACCTTGAGATCCGGCCAGTACCATACTTGTCCTTGTGCTAGGGTGACAACACATTGTAATATATCTAATTCTATCTATGGATCGCACTTTCGCCTGGCAGCAAAAGGGTCGCTAGTTTGAATCCCAACCATGACCCTAGCTGTCTGGAGTTTGCATGTTCTCCCTGTGCCTGTGTGGGTTTTCTCCAGGTACTTCGGTTTCCTCCCACACTCCAAAGACATGCTGGTAGGTAAATTAGATCCTTTCTAAATTGGCCCTAGTGTGTATGAATGTGAGTTAGGGACCCTAGATTGTAAGCTCCTTGAGGGTAGGGACTGATGTGAATGTACAATATATATGTAAAGTGCTGTGTAAATTGACAGCGCTATATAAGTACCTGAAATAAACAATACTAATATATGATTAGGAAAAAGGTACTTGGATGTTTTGTAAAATAATTCCCGTGCCGTCAGCCACATACAGAAATAGAAGGGACAATATAAATCAAACAGGGTGTGTTTAGTATCGCTTTATGTTTTGGCATCTGTATGTTATTCCCTTAATACAAAAGAACCTGTTCAATTCAGTAGTTAGTGGAAATCAATAGCTGTTCTATAGCGTTGTAGTGAAGGGATTGAGATTCAGATCTGCCTACATACAAGCCACTTATTTGTCATTAAGCTGGAGTTGTACTTCTGACGTCTATTAAAGGATTCCAAAATCATTAATCTGCTCATTTGCTTAATATGTTCTTGGAGTGGTTACTAAGCAGTATTAGCAAGGCTAGAAATAATTCTGATGTGTTTTAATGTAACCAAACGATAAATCTAAAAAGAAAAGTCATAGGTCATCCTACTGCATGCAAGTGGTGTTGGAAAAGAATACCTTCAATCATTTCTCTTGTATCCTAGAAATGTGTAAACTGTGTGATAATGTACTGCCCACCTAGCTACCTATTGTTAGTCTGCAAATGACTACTAGCTTGAGGTTGGTAATTTAGCACAAAATCACGGATGAATTTTGCGATTAATAATCCATTATTGTCATCTAAGTGGTAGAAGAGCATCCCCCCTCCAATTTTTATTTAAAATATGAATCGTTACAATTACTACAAACAGACCTCTGCCTTAGGTCACAGCTCCTGCAAACAGAGGGGCTTTAGGCTGAAATAGTGTAAAAATATAGTAACCCTTTGGCCCCTTTCACACTTGTGCGAACCGATTTTGACGAGATTTGGGATCAGTACGACTTTGGTCTGACTTTGTTGCAACTTTGGCTCAATGAAAACCTATTACAAAGTTGTACAGAAGTAGTACAGAAATCGCATCTATATTATTCTGGTGTCATTTGCATGTGACTTTGAGGGTTTAACATTTAAGTCTATGGACCTCAAGTTGCATCAAAGTTGGACCAAAGTAATGCAGGAACTACTTTGAAGTTGGCAGGACTTGAAAGTCATACAGATATGAATGGTACTCCTTGGAAATAATGGGGAACGACATGTCATGGGACTTTGCAGTCCCAAATCACAGGACAACTCGCAAGTGTGAAAAGGGTCTTAAAGGGATTGTAAAGGCTTTTTTTTTTTTTTTTTTTTTTTTTTTTTTTAACCACTTCAATACCATGCACTTAGAACACTTCCCTACCACACCAATTTTCAGCTTCCAGTGCTGTTGCGATTCGAATGAGAATTGCGCGGTCGAGCGACGCTGCACCCAAACAAACTTTTTGTCATTTTGTTCCCACAAATAGAGCTTTCTTTTGGTGAAATTTGATCACCCCTGCGGTTTTTATTTTTTGCGCTATAGAAAAAAAAAAGACCGAAAATTTTGGAAAAAAAACTAAATTTTTCTTTGTTTCTGTCACAAAACTTTGTATAAAGTAGATTTTCTCCTTCACTGACGGGCACTGATGTGGCTACACTGATGGGCACTGATGAGGCTACACTGACGGGCACTGATGAGGCAGTACAGATTGGCACTGATGAGGTGGCACTAATAAGGTTGCACTGATGATGGGGCACATATACAGCACTGATGGGCGGCACTGACAAGCAACACTTACGGGCACTGATACGTGGCACCAATATGCGGCACTGATGGACACTCATAGGCGGCACTGATAAGTGGCACTGAGCACTGATGGGCACTAACAGGTGGCACTTTTAGGTGGTACAGGTGGGCACTTTCAGGTGGCACAGGTGGGCACTTTCAGGTGACACAGGTGGGCACTTTCAGGTGACACAGGTGGGCACTGATAGGTGACACAGGTGGGCACTGATAGGTGACACGGGTGGGCACAGGTGGGCACTTTTAGGTGGCAGTGGTGGGCACAGGTACAAAAAGCACTGTTAGGGATGGCACTGGCAGGCATCATACATGGGCACAGTGCCATCCCTACAGTGCACAATAATGCCCTTACCTGGTGGTCTAGTGGGGGCTCCCTGGTGGTCCTGGGCGGCCTCTGTGGTCCTTGCCTGGTGGTCCTGGGCGGCCTCTGTTTGATGTCCGGGGGGGAGGGCTCCCTGGGGGTCTTGATCCGGCTCCCTGGTGGTCCAGTGGGGTGATCCTGAGGGTGGCTGCGCTGATAAATGTTCAGCACAGCCCCCCCCTGTCAGGAGAGCAGCCGATCGGCTCTCCGCTGCTCAGGTCTGCAGACCTGAGCAGAGGAAAAGCCGATCAACGGCTCTTCCTATTTACACTGTGATCAGCCGTGATTGGTCACGGCTGATCACATGGTAAAAGGCTTCGGATCGAAGCCTTTTACCGCGGTCGGTAATGCGGTGGGTCAGCCTGACCCACGGCACCACCGATCACCGCGATGCGCGCCCCCAGGGGCGCGCGATCGCGGATTATCCTGAGGACGTCAATAGACGTCCAGTCAGGATAATGAACCCCCCGCCCGGACGTCAATTGTCTATACGCCGGGCGGGAAGTGGTTAAATAACAAACCTGTTGTACTTTCCTCCTATGCAGTTGGATTTGCACAGAGCAGCCCGGATCCTCCTCTTCTCAGGTCCCTCTTCTGCTCTCCTGGCCCTTCCCTCTGGTGAGTGCCCCCACAGCCAGCAGCTTGCTATGGGGAGCATCCGAGCCACAGCTCAGTGTGTCCATTCAGACATGGACCCCTGATTGGCTGACAGACTTTGACAGCTGTGGGAGCCAATTGCGCCGATGCTGTATCTCAGCCAATCCAGAGGAGTGTCCTGGACGGCGAAGACACTCGTGGACATCGATGGAGAGAGATTGGTTTCAGGTAAGTAATTAGGGGTTGCTGGGGAGGCTCCTACACAGAAGGTTTTTTTTATCTTAATGCATAGAATGCATTAAGATAAAGAATCTTCTGCCTTTACAACTCCTTTAAGGGCTTGTTCAGATGGGCGATTAAGCACTGATAATGGGCTTAATCTCTGCACTGATGATAGGCTTAATCGCCTGTGTGAATGCATCCTAAAGTTCATCTTGAAACTCCAGTTAATATAGTTCTAGTTAAAGCGGAGTTCCACCCGAAAGTGGAACTTCCGCTTTAAGGGAAGGTGACCCCCCTGACATGCCACAATTGACATGTCGTTTTTTTGGGGGGGGGCGGCGGCATCAGCGGGGACCCCGTTTCGACAGGGTTACAGCTGCGTTTCTTCCTCTGGCTTTGCAACACAGGAAGGAAGTTTACCCCCTCCCGGCGATTCTTCTGGGACACGTCACAGGTCCCAGAAGATACGCCAGCCAGTCACAAAGGGTGCAGATTTCATGCCTGAGCAGCCAATCACTAGGCCTCAACACTGTCATGTAGGTAGGATGAGGAAGAAGAATCTTTAGTGACAGTCTTTTTAAGCTGTCTAGCTGACAGCAAGTTCAGGTGGTAATGAGTGCAGAGAGGTGGGGTAATCTGACTTGTATAATAATATTTCAAGCTCTTTCATTGTATAAGGGCTTTTACATAATGCAGCACATATTGTGTATTAACTATTAAGTGGTGGTGTTTTTCTAATTAATCACTTCCCATCTAGTGTGTGTGTGTGTATATGTGTGTGTGTGTATATATATATATCAGGTGATAGGCTGTCTGGTAAAAGTGACCTGAGTGGCTCTACAGCTGCCTGATCACTTTTACAGCCTCCCGCTGACCTGTCTCATCACATGCACTGAAGAGTGGGAGGAACCTCTGTTCCTTCCCCCTCCTCTGTGTCAGAATGAGCAATAATTCTAGCGCCTGACCTGTTTAAACAGTTAACTTAACCTTTGCAGGCTTTTAAAGCATCGCCTATGGATAATTTTAATGTACTGTGATTTGTTGCCATTCCACAAGCGTCTGCAATTTTAAAGTGTGACATGTTTGATATCCATTTATTTGGCGTAGCATCATCTTTTATATTTTACAGAAAAGTGGGTATTCTATTTGTGTGCAATAAAGTTCATTAAAGCGTTTTTCTTTTTCTTTTTTCCTGAAAATTTGCGCTTCATAAACTGCTATGCAAATATCATGTGACATAAAAAATTGCAACACTCGCCATTTAATACTCCAGGTACTTTTGCTTTCAGAAAATCTGTATTGTTTGGGGGTTCTAAGTAATTTTCTAGCAAAAAATGCTTATTTTTATATGTATGTGAGAAATGGCAGAATTGACCTGGATGGAAAGTGGTTACCCATTGTGTGTGTGTGTGTGTGTGTGTGTGTGTGTGTGTTAATATTAGTATAAGTAATTGAATTTGAGCCGCCTCCTAATTCACAGTGGAACCAGGCAAAGTTGGTTCTGCACCATGGGTGTTTAACTGGGTATCCATATCTGATTTAATAATCAAGAGTATGCTACTTGCAATGAAATGAACTGAAAGGGAGGCCCAGAACTGTCAGTTCAAGCTGCTATGAACTACAAAGTACTCCTCAACCAGCAATGTCTCTCAGATGAAACGGAACACAGGGCTATGTAAAATCACAGCATTCTTGTTAATCAGTCATGTGTTAGAAATGAAAATGGTAATAGGCTATGTCAAGTAAATGTTTGTGTGTATACCCAGGTTGTTTAGCTGTAGGCTCCCATTTGAATTGCAAAGAAGCTGTGAAGGTGACTAACAGGAGTGCATGACCTTGGATTTAACTGATCAACATTTTCCTTGAGTCCAGACCTGGTGGAGAATAACTGGATCACAAATGACCCGTTGACAATAAAACAATATGCTAGTACTTCGCATGTGAGACAAATATGTAGGCTGTGATTGGGGACATCACGGATTCATCTTGTCCCCCTTTTGTTGGCGGTCTGTGACTCAATAGTGTTGAATCCAGACTAACATGTTCAGAAAATGACTAGCAATGGCTATTCCTATATATTTTTGTAAAAATATAGTAAGCACAAACCTTCCATTAGGATTTTTGCTGTGATTTCTTTCTATTATATACAGCACTATCGAGTAGCAAAAGAAAGAAATGTCACACTTGTAGGGAAACAAGGGATACCAGGTTTGCAAATGGTACCATGGTTGCCAGTATTGACAAAGGAGGTAATGAGAGCCTTACAGACTTGCTGAATTCTTTAAACTTTCTGCAGCTCAAGCGCTAGCAGTAAATGATTTCCCACACACTTTCTTGTTAAAGCAGATGTAAACCCTCCATTTACCCAGTGAACTGAACTGCCTCAGATGATACACAGAGATGAAACCAATCTCCCTATATAAGTTTAACATGTATATCTTCTGTTTTCAGCTGTATATATCCTTTAGAAAGTGCAGATTGTGTTAACATTTTTCTCTTCCTGGTTACCACTGGGAGTGGATCATTGGAATACAACCAAGACAGCTGATTGGAGGAAAGGCGCACACACCCCCTCTCCTCATAGGCAAAGGAAGAAAGCAATGTGCATAGCTCTGCTCTTGGACGATAAGTAGTGTGCTAATCTATTTATAGTAATCTCCCCATCACATACTTTCTCCCACCTGAAGAGATAACAAAACACTGCAGATCTATGTGCCCAGCTCAAATTTCATGAATCTGGTTTACACCCACTTTAAGGGCTCATGCACACAGGGCGTTTAAAAAAAAAAAAAAAAGCCATCGCTACTGTGATGAAAAAGCAGCATTAAAAATGCGCTTTTAGCCACGTTTTTTGAATAGCACTTACAGTTGTGCTCAGTTTACATACCCTGGCAGAATTTATGATTTCTTGGCCATTTTTCTGAGAATATGAATGAGAACACAAAAACATTTTTCACTCATTAGTTTAGTGTTTGGCTGAAGCCATTTATTATCAATCAACTGTGTTTACTCTTTTTTAAATCATGACGACAACAGAAACTACCCAAATGACCCTGATCAAAAGTTTACATACCCCAGTTCTTAACCCCTTCAGATCCACGATATAGCCGAAAGACGGCTACAGCGCGGATCTTAATTGCCGGGTGGACGTCCATGGACGTCCACCCTTGTGCACGCTCCCGGCACACACTCGGAGGCGGCGGCGTGTGCGGCTGCTGCATGCTGTGTGGACACGCCCGCGGGTTGGGCGGACTCTATGTCCGCTCAAGACCTGCGATCGCCAGTCAGAGCTTCAGAACGGGGAACCGCCGATGTATACACAGCAGTTCTCCATTCTGTGAAGGGGACATGACAGATCTACTGATCCCTGTCACTGGGATCAGTTAGATCTGTTATGTCCTTGCCAGCCCCCCCCCCCTCCCCACACACACACACAGAACACACACAGGGAACACTGTTAACCCCTTCACTGCCCCCTGCAGGTTAACCCCTTCACTGCCAGTGACATTTACGCAGTAATCAGTGGACATTTAAATTTCTGATCGCTGTAAAAATGTCACAAATGTCCGACATGTCTGCTCCAATAAAAATCTCAGATCGCCGCCATTACTGCTAAAAAAATAAAAAATAAAGAATAATAAAAACGCCATAAATCAATTCCCATAGTTTGTGGACGCGGTAACTTTTTCACAAACCAATCAAACGCCGATTGCAAATTTTTTTTATTTTTTTTACCAAAAATATGTAGAAGAATATAAATCGGCCAAACCCAATGAATATATATATATATATATATATATATATATATATATATATATATATATATATATCTATAATTTGTTGGATATTTATTATAGCAAAAAGTAAAAAATGTGTTTTTTTTTTTTTTTTTTCTTAAATCGTCGCTCTTTGATTGTTTATAGTGGTGATCACAAATGACACAGAGGTGATCCAATGCCACCAAAAGAGAGCTCTATTTATGGGGAAAAAATGATAAAAAACTTGTTTGGGTACAACGTCGCACAACCGCGCAATTCTCATTCAAAATGTGACAGCGATGAAAGCCTAAAATTGGTCTGGGCAGGAGGGGGGTTTAAGTGCCCAGTAAGCAAGTGGTTAATAGTGTGTATTGCCCCCTTTAACATCAATGACAGCTTGAATTCTTTTGTGGTATCTGTGGATGAGACTCTTTATCTTAGATGGTAAAGCTGCCCATTCCTCTTGGCAAAAAGCCTCCAGTTCCTGGAAATTCTTGGGCTGTCTTGCATGAACTGCACGTTTTGAGATCTCCCCAGAGTGGCTCAATGATATTGAGGTCAGGAGACTGAGATGGCCACTCCAGAACCTTCACTTTATTCTGCTATAGCCAATGACAGGTCGACTTGGCCTTGTGTTTTGTATTGTCATGTTGGAATATCCAAGTACGTCCTACGCACAGCTTCCTGGCTGATGAATGCAAATGTTCCTTCAGTATTTTTTGATAACCTACTTCGTTCATCTTGCCATTCATTTTTACCAAATGTCCTGTGCTTTTGTAGCTCACACATCCCCAAAACATCAGCAATCCACCTCCGTGTTTCACAGGCCTTGTTGACTCCTCTCCAAATGTATTGTTTATGGTTGTGGCCAAAAAGCTCAATTTTGGTCTCATCACTCCAAATGATTTTGTGCCAGAAGGTTTGAGGCTTGTCTCTGTGCTGTTTGGTGTATTGTAAGTGGGATACTTTGTGGCATTTGCATAGTAATGGCTTTTTTCTGGCGACTCGACCATGTAGCCTTTTCCCACAAATCCTTTGACAATTCTTTTGCTTTCCCCATGACTCAGAATCCAGAAGCGTCAGTGCAGCACTGGATGCAGGATGCAAGGGTCTGTCAGGAGTCCAAATACTCATTGACCTTTTATATACACACACACTAATTACAAGAAAACAGATCACAGGTGAGGATGGTTACCTTTTAATAGCCATTCAAACCTCTTTGTGTCAACTTGTGTGCATGTTATCAGGCCAAAATCACCAGGGTATGTAAACTTTTGATCAGTGTCATTTGGGTAGCCGTTCACTAACCGTGATTGAAAGAAATGTTTTTGTGTTCTCATTCATATTCTATGAAAAATGGCCAAGAAATCATTCTGCCAGGGTATGTAAACTTATGAGCACAACTGTATGTGCATATTTGAGCATTATCTGCTTTAAGCGTTTCTACAGCAAAACGCTCCCTAAAATGTAAAAACGCCAAACGCGGCTAAAAGCTTGTTACAGCATTAAGCCGAGTTTTTTGGCATTTTGTATTTTTTTTTCCCCCTTGAAATGCTTATGCCTCCAAACTGCTCTGAAAGTTTGTGTGCATGGACGCATAGGATAACATGGAGGAGAGTTCAGAGGCCGTAAAAAAGAACGCCAGGCGCCCCTAAAAGCAGCTGCATGAGCTCTAAAACTGTGGAATTTTAAGGCGACTGTTTATATATAAACTTTTATTGCTGGAGATCTTCCTTAGGCCTCATGCACACAGGACGTTTTTTGACTGTTTTTCAGCAGCTGTTTTCAGCTGCAGATGTTTTTTTCTACAGTCAATAAACCCTCCATCATTTTATCCTATGTGTTCACACACAGGCTGTTATCAACTGTTTTTAGCAGGGGCGTTTTTGAGCTGTAAAAAAACCCCAAGAGCTGAGGGTTTTTTTGGACTGTTTTCAGCTGTAAAAATGTTCAAACGCTTAAAAACGTCCAAAAACGCTCAAAAAATCAATCCCCAACGTTTTTGCATGTTTTAGACTAATTGAAGGAAAAAAAAAAAACAAAAAAAAATCCTGGCCCTTTTAAAAATGGGAAAAAAACTTGAAAAAATTGTGGTAATATAACGCTGGTAACAGCTGAAAACATCCCTGATAAGCTACTGATGTTTTTTGGCTGTATTTCAATTGTTTTTAGCCTACTCCTTATCTGAGCAGTATCTGCTCACTGATACTCTCATCCTATTGGCTAAAAAGTCAGCAAGGGCATCTTCCATATTCCTATGTTTACTAAAGCCTGTCCAGCAGCAGTTCTAAATGTAGTCGTGTGCTGTGCTTTCCTGTTATTTCAGTAGAGCACGCATGGATTATTTAACTTGCTTGTAAAGCTCTTTGGATTAAATAAAGTATCAGCACAGTTTTCTCAGCTTTTTCTTGCCATATCAATATTCTTATAAATTGTATGGTGGTATTGAAATCTACATTAGCTGAGCATTGTTCTGTATAAAGTGTGAGCAGGACAGTGCCAGGCTTGTTTGTGTGTAGGTGTTCATTTGTTCCGGAAGGCTTGCAGTCATTGTACATTTTCATGCATCTGAAAAACTATCACTATTCCCATACCATAGCATTAGACCTCATCTTCACAGAAAGCCACATGAATGATCTTGACGTTTGCAGTGCTCCACACCACTTGGAACTTCAGACTGGTACTTTCCTACTACCTCACTAAAGATCTTTGCTTGTGTTTTTCCCTTCATTTCCCTCCCTTCTCTTTTTCATCAGTGTACTTCACTTTTATCTTCAAGTTCCTTTTTTCCCCTACACCCTTCTGATCTTATTAAATTAAATCTGTATCAAGAAAAACATCAGTTGCCATTGCTAGTTTCCCTCTGAAAATGTGAGGCAACTGTCCTTGGCATTCAGTACTTTATGAATCATTAACTCAGAACAAGCATGCGGCCAGAGAAGTTCATAGCCTGGTCTGTAAACGTGTTTTGAATTACTGCAGTGAATCAAAACTTGTGGGTAGTTTTCAGCTTAAGCTACAGAGCTCTGTAGAACATAACCCAAGAAAACCTATTTAATTTTACAGTCCAGATGAGCCTGTAAACATGTCAGAAGGAGCCGAGAGCAACATCAGCTGGCTACAAATCCTGTTACTTTGGGCCGGCCATATACATGGATCGAAATTCAGCCGGTTTGGCAGGGACCAGATGAATTTAATTCCATGTATGGGCAGGGTGGTTGTACAGAAGTTGATCTATCAATCGACTAATGTACAACAGCCTGTTGGATTTTCCCTGCTTGATCAGTGCTTCAAGCAATAGCCAGCAGCGCTGATCAGTGTATTCTGTCAGAATTCTGTAGTTCAGTGGGGGGGGGGAGGGATTTCCCCATCCACAAAGTATCTGAATGTGGAAAGAAGGCATTTTTTTTCTTAATTCAGCCTTCTGGCTGAAGGAAAAAAAAAAATTAATCTATGGGCTGGTTTGATCATGGTCCCTTCTATTCCCACAAATGTCACCCACTTGCTAGGTCTGTTTTTATTCTCTCTCATATAAATACCTACAACCCTGAGTGTATCCTATTCTGTCTATTCCTCTCTATGCACAAACTGCTTTTACGGTTCAAGAAAAGGTATTGGAAAGTGCATTGGTTATCCAAAGTACAGTGACCAATGACAACCAAATTGAATTTCTGTTTTCCTCCCGTGACTGCTAGATATGTTTGCTATGGGTTAATACACATTGCAGCATCATCACTCTCTTTTCATAGGTTTATATATATATATATATATATATATATATATATATATATATATATATATATATATACACACTTAATTTGGTATGGTGGGTACCAAATGCCAGCACGCTGCAAAAGCATGTGAAGAGAAGGAGATGAAATCTGAATAGATGACTATAATTTCCCAGTTACTTTTCCAGAAAATGTAGTTTATAGCGGCACTAATTGTCTGTCTTGTGTTAAGCCATTGGCTGCAATTCTTTGTTCCCTGACCCGGGATAAGTCTGCATGTCGTGAATTCTCATTTAGCTCCCACTTTGCTTGCTGTATTCTTTTTCATAGTCCAATGGCTCAAAAATATTGTTGCCAAAGATGACCCAGGTGACTGCCAGGGTCTCAAGGAGGTAAACAATGGCATCCTACATATTTCTCATACATATGTAATATAACCACTTGAGCTCTGGAAGATTTACCCCCTTTCATGACCAGGTCATTTTTTTGCTATACGTCACTGTTACTTTAACTGGTTATTGTGCAGTTATGCAATGCTGTACGCAGACAAAATTTATATCATTTTTTCCCCCCACAAATAGACCTTTCTGTTGGTGGTATTTGATCACCTCTGAGCTTTTTATTTTTTGCGCTATAAAAAAAATATACTGAGTATTTTGGGGAAAAAAACAAACAAACTATTTTTTGCTTTCTGCTATAAAAGCTATCTAGTAAAAAAAAAAATTTAACTAAAATTTCTTCATAAATTTAGTCCAATATGTATCCTGCTACATGTCTGTGGTAAAAAAAAATCCCAATAAGTGTATACTGGTTGATTTACGCAAACATTATAGCTTCTACAAACTATGGCGTGTGTATGTATACTGGAATTATTGTTTGTTTATTTTTTTTATACTAGTAATGTCGGCGATCAGTGACTTGTAGCGGGACTGCAATATTTCAGCGGGCAGTCTGACACTTTGTGGGAACCATTGACACTTATACAGTTATCAGTGCTAAAAAATATGAACTGTCACTGTACTAATGATGCTGGCTGTGAAGGGGTTAAACATCTAGGGCGATCAATGGGTTAAATGTATGCCTAAAAAGTGTTTGTGTGTGAAGTGGTTTTTCTAAAGGGTGTGGTGCATTTTATTCTCTCCCTACAGTGCTCCGTCCTGTGTCTCTCCTTGATGATCAGCAGTTGCCGGCGATCATCCATTGGCTGGCACCTGCTGATCAGCTTTTGCTGTGCCTAATCATAGCAGAAGTGGGCTGCCCGCACCCCCTAGATCACAGAGGTCAAACTGGCGGCCCTCCAGCTGTTGCAGAACTACAAATCCCATGAGGCACTGCAAGGCTGACAGTTACAAGCATGACACCCACAGGCATGATGGGAGTTGTAGCTTCGCAACAGCTGGAGGGCCGCCAGTTTGACACCCCTGCCCTAGATGGATGGATTGCACATGGATGGATTCTGCACAGAACGGCCACCCTGTAGCAGTAAATCTGCTATAGGATGGTCTGCAAGAGGATACGTTTGCAATGAGGAAAAAGCATCTGACCTGTAACAATACTACACTGCCTTAATGTTTTTTCTGTCTACAGGCGGTCCCCGGGTTACAAACAAGATAGGGACTGTAGGTTTGTTCTTAAGTTTAACTTGTTTGTAAGTGGGAACAGGTACATTTTTTAAGTGTAGCTTCAGCCAAAAAAAAATATTTTAAGCTTTTTGGATAGCAAAGGGAAGGGGTAACACCCCTGTAATGTTTGTTTTGCTGTCTATGTTTCTGTTCAGAAGATGTCACCTCACTTCCTGTCCCAATGATAATTGGATTTTGAAAATTTTAGGTTGTTGTGGAAACACTGATTGGTGGTAAAAGATCAGTGGAGACCCCCTTTTCCCATAATAACTCTTACAGGAGTGAATTTCCCTTCCTAGGGGGAGATTTCCTCTCACTTCCTGTTGTCTCCCTCCGTTTGTAAGTAGGAGTCGTTTGTAAGTCGGATGTTTGTAACTAGGGGACCGCCTGTACTTTCCATTCTTACTAGGATCTTGGTATGGGACTGAAGCCAGAGACGGCTAGATAAGCTTTTTCTTGAAGAGATTGTCATTGCAAAAGCTCATATTTGTTCTAATGATGGGTTACTTTTTTTAAATTGCCTTCAAAAATAACATGGCAATATCCCAATACTATGTAAAACACTGGTGCTGTTCCAATAATCATTCTGCGCTTTAGGCTTTTGTATTTCACAAAAGGCTTGTTGTATTCTACATAGATGAGTCACAAAACTATATTGTAATATGGTATGTCCTGAATATTGTCGTTTTGGGTGAAAGACTTCTTTATAGATTTCTTGAAATGAAATTCTTTTGTGGTAAATTATTATTCTGTTAAAAGTGATATTAAAGCCGTTTATTTTTTGGATTATGTAAATCTGTTATATTTACCTGCTCTGTGCAGTGGTTTTGCACAGAGCAGCCCTGATCCTACTCTTCAGTCCCTTGCCGGCGCTCCAGCCCCCTCCCTCCTGCCCTGTGCCCCCAGAGCAAGCAGCTTGCAATGGGAGCACCCAAGCAGACTCGCTTCTGAGCTGCAACTCTGTGTCCATTCCCCCTCTCTCCTCATTGGCTCATTGACTGTGATTGACAGCAGCGGGAGCCAATGAGGAGGCAAACTCCCTGGAGAGCCGAGGCTTTCATGCACATCGCTGGATAGTGATGGGGCTCAGGTAAGTTTTAGGGGGGCTACTGCACAGAGGTGTTTTTTTTTTTTTTTACCTTAGAATGCATGAATGTAAAAAACCTGAAGACTTTACTGAACCACTTTAACCACTTGCCGACCGCCCACCGCAGCGTGACGGCAACAAGGTGGCTCGTTATCGCGAACCGCCGTCGCAGGACGGAGGCCGCGATAACTAGCATTGTGAGCGCGCGCGCGCGCTCACTGTGTTCGGGGGGAGCCAGGGAGCGGGTGCGGCGGACTCGATCGCCGCCGGCTACCCGCGATGGCCCCCCCGCACTGAAAGAACGGAGGTCCGTGTAAGTAAACACGGACCACCGTTTTGTGAGAGGGGGAAGGGCTGTGATCACAGCCTTCCTCCTACATGGAAGCTGTGATCACTTCCCTTCCCCTGCTAGGGCAGCCCACACACAGTTAGAACACGCCCAGGGAACACTGTTAACCCTTGGAGCGCCCCCTGCAGGTTAACCCCTTCACTGCCAATGGCATTTACACAGTAATCAGTGCATTTTTATAGCACTGATCGCTGTATAAATGCCAATGGTCCCAAAAAAGTGACAAAATGGTCCGACATGTCCGCTGAAATATCGCAGTACCGCAAAAAATCGCAGATCGCCGCCATTACTAGTAAAAAATAAAAAAAAATGAAAACCCCAGAAATGAATTCTCATCTGTAAACGCGGCAACTTTTGCGCAAACCAATCAATAAACACCGATTGCGATTTTTTTTTTTTTTTTTTTACCAAAAATATGAGGATGAATATAAATCGGCCAAAACCGATGAAAAAAAAAATGTTTTTTTATATATATATATATATATATTTTTTTTTTGGATTTGTATTTTATCAAAAAGTAATAAATTTGGGTCTTTTTTGTAAAATTGTCGCTCTTCTTTTGTTTATAGCGGCGATCAGAAATGACGCAGAGGTGATCAAATACCACCAAAAGAAAGCTCTATTTGTGGGAAAAAAAGGACACAAATTTTGTTTGGGTACAACATCGCACGACCGCGCAATTCTCAGTTAAAGCAACGCAGCACCGAATCGCAAAAAGTGCTCTGGTCCTAAAGTATGAAATCCTTCCAGGGCTGAAGTGGTTAATGTTTTGTGTATTCCTTTTTTATATAAAAAAAAAGTCCCCTACTCTCCAAACACAGAAAGCTTTAAAGGGCTGAAAAGTCCAGCTCAGCCCTAGCTTCCTACACTTCCAGGAGATATGGAGTACATCACTGTGCATTATCTCTGCCTCTTGGGAAAACTAGGTGTTCAAAGTCCCATGGGGAAATGCTTGGTGATGCGTGGTGAAGCTGCGGATTTATTTTTCACCAAACACAAGCTTTTTAAATTTATATTGGGGAGGAGCTGTCGTGAAGTGGTCTTCCATTTTCATGGAAGGTCCCCTTTGTTATAATAAAGTTATGATGGTCATTTACCGTAATTTGCCATCATTTTGTTAATGTTGATGTTTACAATCATAAACACTTGTAGACTATTTAGGCATATTTATTTCTTGGTTACCAGTACATTATTTTGCATTAAATTTCTCAAGGCTTACCACAATCAGAAAAAAACGTAATTGGGTATAATTTCTGTGTATTTTCCAAGATCTCTTCTGGGAGCGCATCCCTTGAGGACAAGCAGGACTTTACTTTATGTGCTCTCTTGAAAACAATGCAGCAGCATTTTGAATAGACCCGTGACTGGTTTTCCTCTGCGATTATAACCCCACCTAGTCATCCTTTTGGAGTTTCCTCTTGGCTCTGCTCTGTTTGCAGTCTGTTCTACTTTTACATGCAAACAGTTGTGATCCTGCTATTAAAAAAAAACTTCCAAGTGGTTGCAGAAAATAGCTTACCATTATATGTGGATATCTCTATTTTCTATGAACTCCGTGATATGTTGGTGTGTGTGGACAATGGACTAAATCTAATGAATGGACATTGAGAACTGCTTTTGGGCTCATACATTATTCATCTGCCCTCTCTGTGGTTTTCCAGCTTCACAGTAAGTTTGCTGCATTGAATGAGTGGTTTCTCCTAACCATCTGCTAAGGTTTGTCACAAAATGATGAATGCAATTATTATGCTTTTAAAGAATATTCATACAAACTTGGCAATAGTAAACTTTTGGCAGTTTTTATTTCCACAAATATAGCTCTTTCTCTTTGTACTGGTGAAGGGTAAACTTGGCTTGGAAAATACAGAGTAAGAATGCTATTAGTGTTTTGCTGTATGTTTTGTTACCTTGGTGGTGATGCTAAAGATCCACTAAAACCAGATATATTTTTGGAATCTGCTGAACTAAGATTCGAACCATCTATGGGCAGGTTGAATGTACGTAAGTCAATCCATTGATTGACTTGGGTACAACCAGCATGTTGGCTTTCTACATGCTGCTATGGCCATCGGCTATAGCCGCTAGTAATAATCATTGTGTTCAGACAGCAGATACGGCTCCCCATGGCCCGGCCCCTGCCGGAAGAACACCACAGCTCCATGGAAGGGATTCCCCCATCAGCGCAGACTGTTGATGGGGAACCTAGTGATTTTCTTTCCTGCAACCTGTGGTTGCAGGAAAGAAAATCGCATCTATGGATTGTCTACAGTGCAAGTTTCCCCTAATGCCATTTGCAAGACTTGGGCCTTGTGCACCTGGATGCTTAGCAGCTCCTGTATAGGTGTAAAATCTTTTGCGCTTTCTGGCCCCCTGGAGCAGCGTGTGTCACGTGCAGTCGCCAATACAAGTGAATTGCTGTACATGGCCATGCTAGTTTTCCAGAAATTGCAGAAAAAAAGAAGACTTTGAATGCAGTTCTTTTACATGTTGATTTAGGGAAAGTATACTGGTTGGGAGTGCAGGAAGTATTTTTGGGTGTTGGGACTTCCAACAAATGTGGCATACAGCTGGTAGTGGTGATTTAGGAGTTTGGAGGAGGCTAAGCGATGGGTAACTAGATTGGAAACGGTACATAGGAAGACCCTAAAAAGTGCATCAAATGAGAGCCAGAGAACTTTTTTAAAAGCATATGGCATGATTCCTTACCAAGAAAGGACATGGTTAACAAAATTGTAAATATGTACTGATCTTGAACAAATTGTGTTTAAAAAAAACCAAAAAACCCCCAGATTGGAACCAAGGCGTTTTGGCATTTTTTTGATGCTCAATATCCTGGTGCCACTTCATCTATGCCCGCATAAAAACAAGCCCTGAGCAAGTTGGCTTTGAATTTACCCTCTCTGGGGCTATCCGAGCTTCAAGTGGGCAGATCTTTAACAGCATATGGCTAATCCAGTAATTTGGCATCCCTTATTCCTTCTGGATTTCCAAGGGATGACAAAGCCGGTTGTATAAGATAAGGGCAACGCACATTTTAACAAATCTCTATTAAAAAAAAAAAAACCCTAACCAGGAGAGAGCTAAATATTTCTATGTGAAAAATCATCTGCATGTGTTCCAAATCTATTCCTGAGATTATTTTGCAATACTTTAAGTCAGTACTCAAAAATCCAACCTGTAGCCTGGGGTGGCCCTTGGTTTAAAGTGCTGGTAAACCATAGATGAATCAGATCGGAGTATTGTATATAAGGTGAATACATGCATAAACCTACATTTGCCAAGAGGTACTTGGGGTAAACATGGGCCTTGTAAAGAGGTACATTTTTAACGTTGGAAAACGTATCCATGGATCTTACTGTGAAACCACCATATTAGGTGAGATTTGATTGATTTTGCTATTAATTAATTTTGGTATTCCATCATGTTATTTTCTCTGAATATTTTATAGTAAAAGCTTTTCCGTTGAGCTTGCCTAGCGGAGGACTTTACTTTGGTTGGTTACTGTATTTATACTATCAATACAAAGCGGTATAAAATGAGATTCCAGGCTCCAAGCTAATCCTTCACAGTAAGCAAATATGCTAATGTACGGCTGTCCGGACACAGAAAGAAAGCAGCAGAATAAAGTCTGCTACATTCAGCTTGACATCAGACAGTGCTGTAGTAGAGATCTTTTGTACTGGACTTTTTTCAGTCACCCAGGATGAATGGTGACCTCATTCTGCTTTTACTCAACTCTCTTGTTAGCGATGTTTTGAAGGCTACTATCTGAATGGGGGAGGAATATTAAATATCTTGGAGGAGACTTTTTCTTTTTTTCACATGGTTTGTATTATGTATACAGTGTTCATAAAGTACTCAATTAGTACCAGTGTTTCTTCTGGTAACCTCAGAGCATGTTGGTAAATGTGAACTGAAAAAAGGACAGATTAAAAAAAAAAAAAAAAAAATGATAAATTGAAATGGTTGGTACCCATATGTAGTGGATGCCTGCTAGCAGCGGTACGCCATTGGTGCATTTTTAATACTTGCTGCAATATAACATTTGCTTCTCTACAGCGTTCTATTATTTATCTGTAGTTTAAAGGAGTTGTAAAGGCAGAAGGTTTTTTATCTTAATGCATTCTGTGCATTAAGATAAAAAAACCTGTGTGTAGCAGCCTCAACAGCAACCCCTAGCTACTTACCTGAGCCTCTTCTCTCTCCAACAATTTCAATGAGTGTCTTAGCCTATTGGGACTCTGCTCCCAATGGGCTGAGACAGAGCAGCGGCGCCATTGGCTCCTGCGGCTTTCAAAGTCAATCAGCCAATCACAAGAGGGGCGCTGGGCCGGGTCGGGGCTCCGTGTCTGAATGGACACACGGAGCTGTGTCTTGGCTCCAGTGCCCCCATAGCAAGCTGCTTGTTGTGTGGGCACTCAACAGGAGGGAGGGGCCAGGAGCAGCGAAGAGGGACCCGAGAAGAGGAGGATCCAGGCTGCCTTGTGCAAAACCACTGCACAGAGGAGGTAAGTATAATATGTTTGTGACTTTACAATCACTTTTAAGTATGAACTTCCGCTCGTCGGATTGCTTTGCGACACCCCCCCCCCAGGTGTCACATTTGGCATTTTATGGGGGGTTACCGATCTTTGACAGGTGTCCTTTTCCCCACATCCAGGAGCCCAAGCCGCGGCCGCTGACAACAGCCCGGCTCTCTCCTCCTCCGCCGCTGGACCAGAGCAAGAGCAGCGGCGGCTCGCACATGCGCAGTAGGGACCCGGCATGAAGCCGAAAGGCTACACTTCTGAGTTGCCTTACCCCCAATGGCGGCGGCAGCACTCAACCAGCCGATCCAAAGATCAGTGGGGGGTGCTGACATCGCTGGACTCCAGGACAGGTAAGTGTCCTAATGTTATAAGTCAGCAGCTACTGTATGTATAGCTACTGACTTTTAATTTTTAAAGGGGCAGCGGAGGGTGGTGGACCTCCGCTTTAAAGTGCGAAAAAGGTCTGTCCGATATACCACAGCACACCGGTGTTTAATACACCTCAGCAGTTTTCATTGGTCAAAGTTGGTGCTCTTACTAATAAAACATTTAACCAACACAATGTGCCCACAATCTGACTGATCTTTCTCAATGTACAATCTATAGGTGACTGCAGCTGCAAACCTCAGAAAGCCATCTTCAAATGGTATAAAAAAATGTGATGATTTTGAATTGGTGCCCTTTGTTTTCTACCAGTGTGGACGCTGTAATTTGCTGCCTCCTATAAGTTGATGTGTTAGGGCTTGTGCATACTGAAGCGGCTCCTGCAGGCGTTAGAGATTCTATGAGCTTTCATTTTATTTTTGTGCCTGGAAACTCCCCTCCATGTTAGCCAATGTGTCCATGCACACGATAGGCGCTTACAGGCAGAAAAAAAAACGCAAACCCTTTGGGGGGGGGGGGGGGCTGTTTTCTCTGCCTGTAAGCTCATTTGCCTGTAAACTCCTGAAAACCTCTATAGTGTGCATGGATACATTTGCTAAGGCACCTTTACCATGGGGCGGACTGTGGCTGCGATCTGCTAGCTCAGCAGGGGATCTTTCTGCTGATCCTGGCTGAGCAGGCGGATGACAGGTCCGTGTCCAGTCCACTCATGCAGAGCGGACACGGACATAGACAGCTCTCCTCTATGGGTGGCTGGATGTAGAAGGACCGCCTGTCCGTTTACACCCAACTGCCATCCGATCCATCTGTTTTTGTCGGATCTGATTAGATGTAGGCAGGTGTACACGGACACATGTCTGTTTACACCCACCGCTCCATAGAGAAGAATGGAGGTTGTGATTGGGTCCGTCTGAAAAACTGACAGGCGGACCCGAAAGGAACGTGCGTGTAAAAGAGGCCTAACATGTAGGGGAGTTTCCAGGCAGAGAAACATAAAAGCTCAAAAAAATCTCAAACGTCTGTAGGGGCAGCTTATTTGAGCTGCAGTGTGCAATTGCATGAGCCCTTAGAAGCAGAGAATTAAAACTCAAATGCCTGTAAAAGCAGCTTTTTTTTTTTTTTGTTTTGAGCTGCAGAGTATGCATGAACCCTTAAAGTGTTACTAAAACCAGTAATATGAAAATAGTTCATCTGCCCTGCCCCCCCCCCCCCGCCCACAGCTTATAAATCATCTTTTTACATTAAAATACTGCCACTATATACCTTTTGGGATGATCTGTATACCACGGTTTCCTGACAACCTGTAAACCTGCATTTTGTCCATAGCTGTGTGTTCAAGTAGGAGTTCTCCACTATAGCCTGTATACACACCTACGTGTGTGATGTCAATATCATGTGATCTGAACAGTTCAACTGAAACAGGAAATGATCTATCCAGCATGAGAGACCAAACTGAGCATGTGCAGCTTTACCACCCTGCTGTGTATTATATGGACTTGCCCAGATTGACAGTGCAGGAGGGAAGGATTTATGGCAGGGGTAGGGAACCTGCGGCTCTCCAGCTGTTGTAGAACTACATTTCCCATCATGCTTCTGGGAGTAATTGTATCCATCAGCCTTGCAATGCCTCATGGGAAATGTAGTTCTACAACAGCTGGAGAGCCGCAGGTTCCCTACCCCTGATTTATGGCATGCAGGATAAACCAGCCTTTTTTTACAAAATGCAGAGGATTAACCCCTTAAGTTCCACAGGGAGTATAACAAGCATTCTTGTTGTGGGTTTAGTAACACTTTAAAGTGAAAACATTAGCTCTCATATACTGTATGTAAGTGGCGATACTTTATTCAAGTCAGGACCTTGGCAAAGCAAAACTAGTCATGGGTCACAGTAGTGGACCTCTTTTCCTGTTCACAGCTGAAATATGAGCTAAACATGCCAAACTCCTGATGCCGCAAAGCTTTGCTGCCTCCCTGCTATGCTCCATCACTTCCCCCAATGTGTCGCAAGACATCTGTTTTCCTCCCATGATGTACATGATGGATAAATGCCATTTCCTATGTCTGGTGGTCCTACATTCTGATGGTCTGATTCTTCTCAAGGTAGTTAAAAAAAAAAAAGAAATCCCTGAAAGAAATGTGAACTATAGTGTACAGGCTAGTTAATAAGCTTTATTATCTCTATCAGGCAAATTTTGTTTTAAGCGGATCAATAGTCTAAATAAAAAGTGGAAATGGACACAGAGAACATTCAATGGGACGTCATAACGTCTTAATTTTATTTATTTATTTATTTTTTTTTCTAAGGCTGTTTCATTACGTGTGTAGACGTCTAGAATCGACAGGACGGAAACTAGAAGTCGTATCATATTAGGCAAACTGTAGGTTTGTTAACATTTACTTCGGAAACAAAAAATCGTTCGACACGTGGTTCTTCCTACCACAAGAGACACAGGTAAAGGTGAAAAATAAATCTGATAACTAGGCAAATTTTGTTTTAAACGGACTATCTCTATTATTTCGAATAATTGATCGGACATGTGATATCAAGTGTAAA
>BLSH010473244.1:669576-681136 GCA_018402905.1 Glandirana rugosa | reverse complement strand
TACTCTTCCAGACCCAACAGTTGTCCACACTGCCCTTCTCCTGCGCAGTCTTTGAGGAAGAGGTGGATTATTACAGGGCAGCTCAACACAACAAACTGGCTTAGACAACCTCCTGATCTCAGACTGCAGAGCACAAACCAAGGAATTTAGACAGGCAATGTCATCACGTAGACTAGAAACCTGCATACAAATGGGACAGCATCCCAGCTTCCACAAAGAACCACGAAAAATAAATGCCAAACAAGTATTGC
Source organism: Glandirana rugosa (assembly GCA_018402905.1). Taxonomy (NCBI): domain Eukaryota; kingdom Metazoa; phylum Chordata; class Amphibia; order Anura; family Ranidae; genus Glandirana; species Glandirana rugosa. The sequence continues at coordinate 680,885 of BLSH010473244.1, read as the reverse complement.
ACTGAACTAAACCAAACATCTTTAAAGAGAGATTTACTTAAATTCAAACACAGGCACTAATCAAATAGAGTTGGCTGTCTCCAAACTCCTGCTGTTTTCAAACTACTGTTTTTTTAAAACTATGCACTTTTGTCCTACTGCACTTCTGACCTGCTGCAATTGGAAAGAGCAACTATCAAGAGTAAACTCTACAAGACCTGCTCACCTTCTTAAATACAACACTAATTAAGCACCAATTTGGTCAACAGCCCACCTCTATTACATATGCTAATTGACAACACCCAGTATTCAACACCTCAACAGCACTTAGCAAACAAACACTTAATAACAACACAGCCAAAATACCAATGTTAATAAGCAAACAATTTAAGAAAAGCAATTTGAAATACTTTAAGGAAAATAGAAATAGTTTAAACTTACTGTATCCAACTACTGTTTTTTTAAAACTATGCACTTTTGTCCTACTGCACTTCTGACCTGCTGCAATTGGAAAGAGCAACTATCAAGAGTAAACTCTACAAGAGTAGGACGTTTAATGGCATATTGTTACCACTTGACCTCCTGTTGTAAAACCTATTCAATAACAAAATGTAAATCAATTTTTTTCATCAATTTAGGCCAATATGTATTCTGCTAAATGTTTTTAGTAAAAAAAAAAAAAATCCAGGTAAGCGTATATTGATTGATTTACACCAGTGGTAGGCAACCAGTAGCCCTCCAGATGTTGTGGAACTACATTTCCCATGAGGCATTTCGAGGCTGGCAGTTACAATTACTCCCAGAAGCATGATGGGACTTGTAGTTTTGCAACAGCTGGAGGGCCCCAGGTTGCCTACCCCTGGTTTACACACACACACATACGTTCTAGCATCTACAAACTCTGGTATATATTTATGGATTTTTTTATTTTTTTTATTTTATACTAGTAATGACAACGATCAGTGACTTATAGCATGAATGTGATAATGCGGTGGACTATCTGACACTTTTGACCCAGTGACACTAATACAGTGATCAGTGCTAAAAATATGCACTGTCACTGTACTTATGACACTGGCTGGGAAGGGGTTAAACATCTAGGCCAATCAAGGGGTTAACTGTGTGCCTAGCGAGTGTTTTTGTGTACACAGTGTGCTGCTTTTACTAGGGGAAGAGATGGATTCTGTTCCCTGCTTTACAGGAACATAGAATCCACCCCCCTGTCAGAATGGCGACCTGCCTCGTTTACATAGGCAGATCCCCATTCTGTGTTCACCGACAAACGGCGGGTGCCGGGGGACATTGAGTCCTCGGCACCCGCAGATCAGCTTCTGCCGTGAAGAATCACAGCAGAAGTGGCCCACCGGTGGCGCACATGCACCCCCCCCCCCCCCCCCAGGTAGAAGTGCGGGATCATGTGCATATATAGGTGATCCTGCACACCACGCAGTAAACCTGTACTATGGGGTGGATGGCAACTAGTTATTTGAGCTCGGCATTTAGAAGAAGAAAAATAAACCCTTCTGGATTGTATTTTTGAAATGCGTTTTTCTGGCAGAACAAAATGCTACGGTAATCACGCCTAAACGCTTATACAAAAATGCTCTATATGAGCCCAGTGTGCATGAATCCTGAATAACTTAAGTTTGCCAATAAAGGGCCTTAAACGCCAACTTTTTGTATATTATTAGAAGGACAACTGTTGATCATGTTCACGTGTTTTAATGGTAGTGTTTGATTTGAAGCTTAATATATTACATCAAAAATTACATTTCCAAGCTGTTTGACATCTTTGAGGAAGTCCTGATCTTACCACCCGTGTTTAGGGGCATACAGTAGAGGAGAGCAAGGGCAGCTATTGGCACCTGCCATAATATTGCTATTCAGTCGCTTTGACTTGAAGTGTTGGATTGCATGTGTCTGTTGCCATGCTGATATTGACCTGGAAGAAGTATGCAGAAAATGAAGTCTGACATTCAGAAATTTGTGATCACCATACTTGTTTCAGGTTAGTGTCAGTACTGAAACCATTAAATGCCCATGTCAGCCAGGCAGATAGCATTTTTTGGAAGAGAAGCTTAGCAATGGCAGCCTCTTTGTCCCAGGGAAAACAGTCATGAGAGATATAGGGCTGCTGTTGCTAACCGCCTCCTAGAGTTGCACGATTCTGGCCAAAAGGAGAATCACAATTTTTTTGCTTAGAATAAAGATGACGTTTCTCGCGGTGTAACATCATCTTACATATACAAAAAAAAAAATTCTATTCGTGCTCCTCTGTTGCCAGGAAATTGTGCAAGTAAAAGGTAGTAATTGTATAGAGTAATTCATTTTCTTTATTGAAATTATGACTTTGTGATCATTTTTTTGTGCTGTCATGTTCATGAAATGTTTAACTGCCAAATGTATTTTACAGATAATAGTCATTTGCTAATTAGGTCTTTTCTGTTTATCTCCTCCCTCCCCGCTGCTGTTTCTTCAACATTGGAAATGTGAAATTGGCGTTGACTTCTCCTTTTGACTGGTTTAGGTAAGAAGCTTTATGTGTGTGTTGTATAAATAATTGCTGCTTGGAGAATGAGTTACACTTTTAATTTCATAGAATTACATACTCACATAAAAACTCCACCCTTCGTCTTTGCAGACATTTGGAGTGGCTAGGCATCTGTGTGGAAAGAAATGTAAAATCCTCACGTTGTTCTTGTGTATTGACGTCCTCCCAGAATCGCGCTTCCCGCGCGCCCCCTGGGGCGCGCACACGGGAACATCCGTGACCGTCGGGTCCGGGGGACCCGACTGATCACGGATTGTGGTGAATGGCCGCTGTGAGTGGCCTTTTAGCACGTGATCGCGCCGTCAAATGAAGGCGTGATCACATGTAAACAAGCCGACGGAAGCGCCGGCTTTTCTCTCCCCTCCGCACCGATCGGTGCAGTGTGAGAGGAGAGAGGGGGGAGAGAGGAGGTGCTGCAGCGCTGTGGGCGATGTGTAATGCCCACAGCGCTGCCTAGTGACAGTTGGCAACCCCCACCGTCCATCCAGTGATCACCACCCAGCCATCCACCACCCACCCAGCGATCATCATCCACCCCCCACCCATCCTCACCCAATCCATCCTCACCAACCCATCCTCACCAACCCACCCATCCATCCATGCTCATCCATCCATCCATGCTCATCCACCCAGCCGTGCTCACCCATCCATCCATCCATGCTCACCTACCCAGCCGTGCTCCCCCATCCATCCATCCATGCTCCCCCATCCATCCATCCATGCTCCCCCATCCATCCATCCATGCTCACCCAGCCATCTATCCGTGCTCACCCACCCAGCCGTGCTCACCCATCCATCCATCCATGCTCACCCACCCAGCCGTGCGCACTCACCCATCCATCCATCTATGCTCACCCATCCATCCATCCATGCTCACCCACCCAGCCGTGCTCATCCATGCTCATGTATCCATGCTCATCCATCCATGCTCATCCATCCATGCTCATCCATCCATGCTCATCCATCCATCCATACCCAGCCATCCATCCGTGCTCACCCAGCCATCCATCCGTGCTCACCCAGCCATCCATCCGTGCTCACCCATCCCCATCCATGGCTCATTTGTGCCTCATTCATGCTCATCCATACCACATCAGTTCTCCTCCATGACACATCCATGCCACTACAGTGCCCACCCATGCCACTACAGTGCCCACCCGTGCCACTACAGTGCCCATCCGTGCCAATACCCTGCCCATCTGTGCCACTATATATGCCACCACAGTGCCTCACAATAGTGTAAAAGGTAGTCAAATTAGATTCTAAATGTATGCCGCTAGAATACCTGAGGGTGCTCCCTGCATGTTAGGCCTCTGTATGTGGTCAGGCTGTGTAAAAATGTCACATGTGGTATCGCCATACTCGGGAGGAGTAGCAGAATATATTTTGGGGTGTCATTTTTGCTAGGTACATGCTGTGTGTTAGAAATATTGTATAAATGGACAACTTTGTGTAAAAAAAAAAAAAAATGCGTTTTCATTTTCTTTCCACATTTTCCAAAAACTTGTGGAAAAAATGACATGTTCAAAAGACTCAATATGCCTCCTAGAATATATACGTTGGGGTGTTAGCTCTCCAAAATGGGGTCATTTTTTGGACGTTTCCATTGGCCTGGTGCTCCAGGACCTTCAAAAGTGCAAGAGGTAGTCAAGAAATGAGATGTGTAATTTATGCTCCTAGAACGCCTGACGTTGCTCCCTGCGTGTTGGGCCTCTGTATGTGGCCAGGCTGTGTAAAAGACTCACACGTGGTATCACCATACTCGGGAGGAGTAGTAGAATGTATTTTGGGGTGTAATTTGTGGTATGCATATGCTGAGTGTGAGAAATAACCTGTTAACATATGACAATTTTGGGGGGAAAAAAATTCATTTTGCAAAGAATTGTGGGAAAAAATTACAACTTCAAAAAATTCACCATGCCTCTTACTAAATACCTTGGAATGTCTACTTTCCAAGAAGGGGTCATTTGGGGGGTATTTGTACTTTCCTGGCTTGTTAGGGTCTCAGGAAATGAGATAGGCTGTCAGTGTATCAGGTGTGATCCATATTCAGTGATTGGCACCATAGCTTGTAGACTCTATAACTTTCACAAAGACCAAATAATATCCACTAATTTTTACCAAAGATATGTAGCAGTATAAATTTTGGCCAAAATTTATGAAGAAAAATTACTAATTTGCAAAATTTTATAACCGAAACGGAGAAAAATTCATTTTTTTTTCAAAATTTTCGGTCTTTTTTTTTTAATTATAGCGCAAAAAATAAAAAACCCAGTGATGATTAAATACCACCAAAAGAAAGCTCTATTTGTGTGAAAAAAAGGACGCAAATTTCATATGGGTACAATGTTGCATGACTGAGTAATTGTCATTCAAAGTGTGAGAGCGCTGAAAGCTGAAAATTGGTCTGGTTGTTAAGGGGGTTTAAGTGCCCAGTGGTTAAACATCTTTTTATGCAACACCAATTCCAAAAAAGTTGGGGCGCTGTGTAAAATCTACATAAAAACTAAATAAAAACAAAATGCAATGATTTGTAAATCCCATAAACCCATATTTTGTTCACAATTGAAAACAAATTAAATGTTTAAGCTGAGAAAATGTTCCATTTTAAGAAAAAACAGGGTAATGTTCAAAAAATTCTGAGAATCTGGAAAAATCTCTGCGCAAAAAACAAGGATGAAACACAATATTGGAAGCCTGTGATCTTAATGCCCCGTACACACGATCCGAAAATCGGACGACAGATCGTCCGTTTTTTTTTTTTTTGCATGCTAATCTCAGATCGAATCGGAAGAATATACTAAAGTCACGAATATTCTCGTACGACAGAATAAAAAATCGGAAGTGATGTAATGTGTTGTAGTGTATTTGTATTGCATTGTCGGACGACAACTGTACTGATTAAACGAAATCGTACGATCGGGCACCATGCGATCAAAATTTTCATGCTTGTCCGATCGAATATTTTCTGATGAACTGTCGTGATCGGCTCTCGTAAGCTGTGTACTAACGATCCGATTATCGTACGATCGCATCGTATGCGATATTTTTCATCCGATTTTCGGATCGAGTGTACGGGCCATTAGGCTCTGACGGCACTGAATTTATGAACGTCCCTGCATGGGCTCAGGAATATTTCCAAAAGTCACTGTCTGTGAACACTGTTTGCCGTGCTATCCAAAAATGCAACGTAAAGCTCTATCGTGTAAAGATGAAGCCATATCTGAACATGATCCGTCTTCTCTGGGCCAAAGATCATTTAAAATGGTCAATTGCAAAGTGGAAAACTGTTCTGTGGTCAGATTAATCAAAATGTGAAACTCTTTTGGGCAACCATGGGCACCGCATCCTCTGGACTAAAGAGGGGAGGGACCATCCAGCTTGTTATAAGCGCTCAATTCAAAAGCCCGCATCTCTGATGGTAAGGTGTTGCATTACTGAGTTTTGGAATGCTGCGCTTGCTACATCTGGAAAGGCACCATCAACGGTGAAAGAGATATCCAGGTTTTAGAGCAGCACATGCTCCTATCCAGATGACCTCTTTTTCAGAGAAGGCCTTGCATATGTTAGCAGGACAATGCTAAATCGCATGCTGCATCTATTACAACAGCATGGCTTTTTAGAAGAATCTGGGTGCTTAACTGGCCTGCCTGCAGTCCAGACCTTTCACCAATTGAAAATATTTGTTGCATGTTGAAATGAACAGTACAACAAAGATGACCCAGAACTGTTGAACAGTTAGAATCCTATAGCCGGCAACAATGAGAAAACATTCCTCCCTCAAAACTCCAGCAACTGGTCTCCTCAGTTCTCATCTCATCATTTATGGAGTGTTGTTAAAATAAGAGGGGGATGCTACATGGTAGTAAACATGACCCTGTCCCAACTTTTTGAAACATGTTGCCATTTATTTCAAAATTACCTTTTTTTTTTTTTTTTTCTTCTTAAAATGGTGGATTTTTTTTCAGTTTAAACATTTGATATGTTTGCTATTGTGAATAAAATAGGGTTTTATGAGATTTGCAAATCATTGCATTCTGTTTTTATGTAGATGTTGCACAGTGTCCCAACTTTTTTGGAATTGTAGTTGTATGTTGTTAAATCAGTCTCATCATTCGGTTGTATTACTGCTCATTGTGGTTCTTCATTTATGAATGGTCACACTTCAGCACTAGATCTCACCAGGAAAAGAACACTAAACATCTTGCAAGTAAATGAAATTGACATTTTGGCTTAATATACAAAGGAAGTAGAATACCAGACACAATAACAAATTCCCTTGATGGCACTTCTCCTGGCTCTATGCACAAATTGGGGAGACAAGAGCGTTGGGATGTTTAAATGTGTGTTTCCCACTATCAAGTCAACTTGTTACCTTTCCGGGTCTAGACAAAGCACTGGTGCTTGCTTTAGTGTCAACCGCTTTGTGCTTGTGTTGATGGCATCTGCTTAACGCAGAGTTCCACCCAGTTAAAATTCAGCAGCTACCAAAAGGGTAGCTGCTGACTTTTAACAATCGGACACTAGCCTGTCCCTGGCTCCAGCTATGCTGCATCTACTCCCCCCTCCCCTCGGCGGCGCTAGCATCACAAGTGTGGGCGTCCGGCTTTGGCTTCAAAGCCTGGCATGCGCTATGCGCTGTGAATGGATCGGTGTATCTTCTGTGACGTGTCCCGTGGGGGGGGGGAGCCACGGCTCTAGGAGAGGAAGTGGACCTGGGACCCCGGTCCGTCTGTCCCCCCCCCCCCCCCCCCCAAAAAAAATGACATGCCAATTGTGGAGGGTCACCTTCCCTTCAAGCGGGTGGAACTTCACTTTGAAATGCTTCTGAAATCATTGAGAATTCATTGACCGGATTTCACCTGCAGTTGCCATCTCTACCTGCATTTGTGGCTTTTGCCTTTCCATAGACTTGTATTGAAATTAAAAACCCACATGACAGAAGCCTGTCAGAATAGACACTTAACGTGAACCTATAATTTGCCCAAAGCAACAAGATCCTTTTAAACTGGAACACTTATGATGTAGCGCCTGAGCTGGGCACACACATGTGCTCTGCACTCCCATTTGCTCCTGTAGAGCGCTTCGGGGTATGAGCCCCACTTCCAGACAAACCCTTCATAGGAACAAATGGGATTGCAGAGCACATGCTGGAGCCCGACCAGGAAGGTTTATACAAGCCAATATGTGGCCTCATCAGTGAGCTCACTTGATTGGGCACAAGTAAAAGTAAGACTGGAATATGTAAAATCCCCACTGAGCCATCAGTTTTGTCATTGAAAGCAACTGCAACTTTGATAGGTCACAAACCATTTATACAGACTAGAGTAAACTAGTCTCAACTGGGCTTATGCAGAATTTGCAGTTTTAAATTGCATTTACAGCAGAAATCGTTCAGATGTTCTTGTCCCTTAAGCCTGTACAAAAACTCCATGGGAAAGTCTATACCATTTTTTTTTTTTTCTAAAGCGATCTGTGGCTGCAGGTTATAGGTCCTGTGTTCTCCTGCTGTTTAGGTGGGAGGATGTAGTGAAAACTGGGGGCAAGACAAAAGAAGAGCCTATTCAGCTTGATGCATACTCCGTCTCCCATTTTGCACACACTTGCTGAGATTTAGATTTAAGGTAGCTGTTACCATCTTATGTGAAAGCGACTCAGCCATTTTATTACTGTGGCCTGCTCATGGTTGGATTTGTACACTATCCAATATATCCAGCAGATATACTGCTACAGAGTGGCCATTCTGTGTAGAATCTCGTGTATATATCCGTGACACAGCACTTCTGCTATGAGTAGCTGATCTGCAGGTGCCGGGAATTGGATGTCCAATGACACCCGCCGATTGTCAGAAAGTGACACAAAGGAGCTCTGCCTATGTAAACAAGGCAGAGCTCCATTCTGATCGGGGGAAAGTGATGGATTTTGTGTCCCTCCAAAGCAGGGAAAAAAAGCCTTTACTTCCTTTAGTAACAGCAGCAAACCGTTTACACAAAAACACTGGTTAGGCACACAGTTAACCCTTTGTGTTTAACCCCTTCCCAGCCAGTGTCATTAGTACAGTGACAGTGCATATTTCTAGCACTGAACACTATTAGTGTCACTTGTTCCCACAAAGTGTCAAAAGTGTCTGTCTGCTGCAATATTGCAGTCCTGATATAAGTTGCTGATCGCCTCCATTACTAGTATAAAAAAATAAATTAAAATTCCAGTATATATCCCATAGCTTGTAGACGCTATAACTTTTGCGCAAAACAATCAATATACGCTTATTGGGATTTTTTTTTTTACCAAAAATATGTAGCAGAATACACATTGGCCTAAATTTATAAAGAAATACAATTTTTTTTTTTTTAATTTTTATTCGATGTTTTATAGCAGAAAGTAAAAAAATGTATTTATTTTTTCTTCAAAATGGTCTGTTTTTTTGTTTATAATACACGCACATGAGGAAAAAAACGCAGTGGTGATCAAATACCACCATAGGAAAGCTCTATTTGTGGGGAAAAAATGACATACATTTTAGTTGGGTACAGTGTTGCATGACCGTGCAATTGTCAGTTAACCACTTTAAGACCGAGCTTCTTTTTGGAGTTAGGTGCTTACGAGTTAAAATCAGGTTTTTTTGCTATAAAATTACTTAGAACTCCCAAACATTATATATATATATATATAATGTTTTTATAATATATAATTTTTTTTTCTAACACCCTAGAGCAGTGTTCCCCAACCCAGTCCTCAAGGCCCACCAACAGGTCATGTTTTCAGGATTTCCCTCAGATGAATCAGCTGTGGTAATTACTAAGGCAGTGAAACTGATCAAATCACCTGTGCAAAATAATGGAAATCCTGAAAACATGACCTGTTGGTGGGCCTTGAGGACAGGGTTGGGGAACACTGCCCTAGAGAATAAAATGGCGGCCGTTGAAAAAAACTTTGTCACACTATATTTGCGCAGTAGTCTTACAAGCGCAATTTTTTTTTTTAAATCAGTTTTTTGAGTTAAAAAATAAGACCGTAAAGTTAGGCCAATTTTTTTCCATATTGTGAAAGATAATGTTACGCCGAGTAAAATGATACCCAACATGTCCTGCTTCAAAATTGCGTCCGCTCGCGGAATGGCGACAGACTTTGCAACAAAAATCTCCATTGGCGACATTTAAAAAATTCTACAGGTTAGCAGTGTTGAGTTGGAGGAGGTCTAGTGCTAAAATTATTGCTCTTGCTCTAATGATCGCAGCGATACCTCACATGTGGTTTGCACACCATTTTCATATGTGGGCGGGACTTGCGTACTCCTTCGCTTCTGCACGCGAGCACAGATGGAAAGGGGCGCTTTACATTTTTTTTTTTTTTTTTACGCTTTAATATAGAAAAAAGCATGACAGGACCTCTTAACCACTTCCCGACCGCCGTATGCAAAATGACGGCTGGGAAGTGGCTTAGTTATCCTGACTGGACGTCATATGACTTCCTCAGGATAACAAGCCGCCACGCGCCCGGGGGGCGCGCATCACGGCGATCGGTGGTGTGGGAGGTCAGTCTGACCCCCCCGCAATACCGATCTCGGTAAAGCGCTTCGATCCAAAGCACTTTACCATGTGACCAATCACTGCTGGTCACAGTGTAACACAGGAAAGCCGTTTATCGGCTTTCCCGTACTCAGGTCTGCAGACCTGAGGAGTGGAGAGCCGATCGGCTGCATCCCTGACAGGTAGAGTTTGTGCTGATGATTTATCAGCACAGCCCTCCCTCGGATCGCCACCCTAGACCACCAGGGAGCCTGCCCAGGGACCACCAGGGATGTGCCCACCCAGGACCACCAGGGAGCCGATCTGGACCACCAGGGAGACCCCCCTAGACCACCAGGTAAGTGACATAGTGCCCAGTGTGGATGGCACTCAGTGCCACCTTCAGATGCCACCCTAGACCACCAGGCAATGAGCCCCTATCAGTGTATATGCCCACCAGTGCCCCTATCAATGCATACCAGTGCCACATATCAGTGCCCACCATTGCCACCTACCAGTGCCACCTATCAGTGCCCAGTGCTGCCTATGAGTGCCCATCAGTGCCGCTTAGCAGTGTCCGTCAGTGCTGCATATCAGTGCCACCTCTCAGTACCCGTCAGTGCCGCCTAACAGTGCTCATCATCGCTGCATATAAGTGCCTCATCATCAGTGCCGCCTCATCGGTGCCGCCTCATCAGTGCCAATCAGTACTGCCACATCAGTGCCCGTCAGTGTAGCCTCATCAGTGCTCACCAGTGATGGAGAAATATTTACTTATTTACAAAGTTTTGTGACAAAAATAGAGAATTTTTTTTTTCCTAAATTTCGGCCTTTTTTTTATTTGTAGCGCAAAAATAAAAACTGCAGGGGTGATCAAATACCACCAAAAGAAAGCTCTATTTGTGGGAACAAAATGATAAAAAATCTGTTTGGGTACAGCGTCGCACGACCGCGCAATTGTTCTCGAAAGAAAACCACCATAAACTAGTGGGGACGTCAAAAATAAAAACGCGATGTTTATTTTTTTTCCGGCTTTAAATCCTTTTTTTTTTAAGAGATAAAAACAGTGTTTTGAAACATTTATTCATTTATAAAGAGGTAGTGACCACTCGTGACTACTCCGATGTGACTGCCCGTGACTACACCGTCATGACTAACCGTGACTACTCCGCCGTGGCTACTCCGCCGTGACTACTACTCCGTGAATATACGTCGCTACTACTCGTGACAATCCGCCGTGACTGCCCATGACTCTCCACCGTGACTATACG
>BLSH010473244.1:658298-669566 GCA_018402905.1 Glandirana rugosa | reverse complement strand
CACGGACACTGGGGGGGAACGGACCTGATCATCTCCGCCGGCGGGTCCGGTAAGTGGCAGAGATGACTGAAAAGCGGCTGGGGGCACCTCTCCCACCGCTAAGTGATCTCGCTGCGAATACCGCTGCTAAGACCACTTTTATCTTGCAGGGAATCGCCTGCAGAAAAAAACGATACCGGGGTTATGGTAGCTATCTGCTACCATAACAACGGTATTCCACTTCAAACGGCCGCCGTCATATGACGGTGGGCGGTCTTGAAGTGGTTAAAGTAGCACAATGCCGTTCGCAAAAATTGGCTTGGTCATGAGGGTGGGGGGGGGGGGGGGGTAAATCTTCTGTGGGTCAAGTGGATATGCAGCATTCCAGCAGCCCAATTGTGCATATGGCCATAAAGAATAATAGATGTCTGTGTGTTGCAACCACATTTATGCTCAGAGCAGCTTGTTTCACTATGCTCTCTCACACACTTGTTTCAGAGGAGAGGGACTTCCTTTATTATAACTACTTGAGTAAATCTCCGCGTATTAACAAGGAAAGCTGCCATCTGCATCTATGTAGAGAAGGCCAAGTCTTGGTTACTGTTCATACTGCAGGTGCGCTGAGCTTTGAAAAGTCCTGCATGCTCTATTGACTTACAATGGAAGGTGCCTTTTTGGTGCAGTTTTTCAAAAGCACACCAAAAAGGCACCTTTTCATTGTAAGTCCATGGGAATGCCTCAAAAGCAGATCAGTGTGAAAGGCCTTATGCACATTGGATACGATTTTGGTATTTTCCTGCAGATGAAAGGCACAGGTGCACGGTCCATTCCCACCGCTGGCAGCCTGTAAATGTGTATGAGGCTGAAAGCTGCGTCATTCAGGGCATTCATCCCTGGGTATATGCGACACTAATCCTTGGTACTATTCAATACACCGTCCAGCCCCAGCATGCTTTCAGCTTTGCATTCTTTTACAGGCTGCCAGCAGCAGGGCTGGATGGCACACCTGTGTTCTGTCTGCTCAAGAATGCCAGAATCTTTTGCACAAGGGGTTAAAGGTCCATTGTGAATGGAGACTAAGGCTTGTTCTCCTCTAAATAGGGGTGAGTGGTGGGGATTGAGAGAACCTTTGTGTGTTGATCAGCTCCTTTATAATCCAGTGAGTAGTTTGCATATGATGAAGTAACATAGAAAGCTGTAGTAGAAGCTGTATCCTGTGTGGCATGCAGTGAACATAACAGATCCTTTTTCAAGTTAAACGTATATGTATTTTAACTTTTTTTTTTTTCTTCTTAAGCTGTCAAGTTAGACCATTTTTACACGGGCTGTCCAATCAGTTCTACCTGTCAGTTTTTCAGGTGGACTTATTTGGATCCTGCATTGTCCTCTATGGAGTGGCGGATGTCAGTGGACACACGATGTCCGCTGAAACCCGCCGCCATCTGACCCAATCCTGTTTGCCAAAAACAGAGGGGTGGTGGTCCTATTTTCCATCCATCCATCTGATCGGATGGAAACGCACAGGCAATCCGTTTCCATCTTATTGCCCCATAGAGGAGAGCGGGCTATATCCGTGTCTGCTCTGCATAGCGGAATGGGCACGGACCTGTCATCCGCCTGCTGGCGCGATCCCCTGCTGAGCAAACGGATTCTGCATATCAGAGGCGCCTGTGTGAAAGGGGCCTCAGTCCCACTTTAGGCCCCTTTAAGTCACACAAGTGTGAAAAGTCACTCGATTTTGCCGCAATTTTCATGCGACTTGCAGCAATACCGGTGTAATCCTAAGGTCTATGGACCTCAAGTCAGACCAAAGTAGTGCAGGGGCTACTTTGAAGTCTCACAGATATGAATGGTACCCATTGATAATCATGTGATGGGACTTGTCATGCGACTTTGCAATCCCAAGTCACAGGACAAGTGTGAAAGGGGCCTTAAGGTTGCTACTATTGCCATTTTTAACATTTGTACCAGCATAAGGTCCAATTATTAGGCCTCATTTACACTGCTGCTGGTAAACGGACGTTTTGAGGCATTTGGGCATTTTTTTCAGCTGCCCCTAAACTTTCCTCTCTTATCTTATAAGTACATTTACACAGGGTCGTTTAAGGTAGTTTCCAGGCAGTTGAGTTTAAAGGCTTTTTTTGGGACGCAAAAAAATGGGTTCAGACGCCAGTTCAGAGGCATTTGAAATGCCAAACAGCTTTTAAATGCGGTAACTCACGTCTAGAACCATTTCATTTACAGGCATTTCCATTCTAAAAAAAAAAAAATATATATATTTTTAAAAAAACGCTCCTAGACCCAAACGCGGCATGCAAAACGCGGGAAAACGGCTGTTCTAGACGCCAGCTTCTAGCTGTCAAAAAAGATCGTTCAGGGGAGGTTGATATAGCATCCCGTGAAAATGGAACCTTAAATGGTCTCTAAACCCACATAGGGAAATGTATTATGTTTTATCAAGGATTGGTGGTGTTACCAATCTTTGGATGTGGTGGCTGCATTAGTTTAATTTTTCTTTAGGTTTTTTTCATTTATTTTCACCTGGTGATCTGGCCAGTTAACCCACTTCCTGCCCTAGGCTGGCTACACTCACTACTCCACCGTTAAGTATGGGAAGCATTGCAGTCCTTGGACAGCACCATTGTCAACCTAGGGACAGGGTAATGTTAAATGGAATTTAATGGACTTTGCATAAGTGAGTAACACATTAAAGCTGAACTCCAGCTAACACTTTGTGAGCAGTCACAGCTACAGTTTTCTTTTCCTCCTTTTGGCATAAGGTTTTTAACTATACAAAGTTGAGGAAGTTGGAAGAAAAACAATTACTGGCTGGCTCACCTGATAATACAACATTGCACTCATTGTGCCTGGTAAAAGAGGACATTTACAGATTATAGTATGGGTACGTTGATATCAGTCACAGCCAGTACTACTATTTTTTTTTTTTTTAGGCACATTATTGATTTTTACCACCAGATGGCGCAAGAGCTCACATTTCTAGTTTATGGAATGCTGTGCGCAGCAAACATTACTAATACTAAAAAAATACTAATGCTGGCTAAAACTTGGCTGTTGGCAGTTCTGGAGCTGCTTATCAACCTTCAACCAGAACATATTGTAAAATAATTATTTAACGTCCACGCAGCTGATGTCTAAGTTCCCTCTCACGCCTAGCACCCTTGTGATTTACTTCACAAAATAGAGAAATAGAATTTAAAATGTGCAGCGCTCATCTATAAATCGCATGCTAAACCATATGTAAGAGTTATATGGAAAAAATGTACAGTATATGGCATATTGTACCCTACAAAATACAGACCTATTCCAAGTAAGATTAAAGCCCCTTTCACACTTGTGCGATGTCATGTGACTTTAGACTGCAAAGTCGCATGTCAAGTCGTTTCCCATGATTTTCAATGACAACCATTCATATATGTACGACTTCAAGTTGTGCTGACTTTAGAGTAGTCCCTGCACTACTTTGGTCCGACTTTGAAGCAAGTTGAGGTCCATAGTTTGCACAGGCATTCCCTGAAATAGTGTCGAAATCGCATCAAAATCGTGCCTGCAATTTGCGCAACTTTAAAATCGCGGCAGTGTGAAAGGAGCCTAAAGTGATTGTAAAAGCAGGTTCTTTATCTTAATGCATTCTGTGCATTAAGATAAAAAGCCTTCTGTGTGCAGCAGCCCCCCTAATACTTACTTGAGGTCCCTTTCTGTCCAGCAATGTCCACAAGTGTCTCAGCCATCCGAGATTCTCCCTCCTGATTGGCTGAGACACAGCAGCGGCACCATGGGGTGGGGGGGGGGGGGTGGCCTGCTTGTTGGATATACTATCCAGAGAAGAGAAAGATAATAGTGCTATACTTGTGCCATTGTTATTCCTGGGTAAGAAATTCAGCAGGTCTCAGCACTGGAGCAAACCATATAGGGATAGAAAATTATTACTGTGATGGTTTTCTAAAGTAGGTATCTGCCTATGTCCAGCCAAGGAAAGGAGTTCTTGCTTCCTCAAGATGTCCTTACTACTTGCCTACATTAGTACATCGAGACACAGTCTATAAACTTGTATGGTTTGTGTTCTTCATCCCTAGTAGGGTTGTAGAGATCCTTCTGCAATGTTGAGAGAGATCATTTTCTGTCCTTTATGGAATATAATTATAGAGGAAAGTGGCATAAAAAGTATCCATGTGCATTTACCTTTGTAGGTCCTGGTGTGCTGTAGAGGGCAAAATACGTTTTTAGTTTTTTAAATGATAGTCTAACATTGCATTGCTGGGGACTCTTAGGAAGTGGATGATGCAACCCTCAACTGTTTGGACAACAAAAGCTTCTGCTGGTGCATTGGCAACTAGATGCTAGCCTGTCTGTCGTGCATGTAGGATTTAGGGGCAGGCCATAGATTATTGCTGATTGGAGGGAAGTTATGGCAATATTAGGTTTAACTCCTACTCCTGCTTTTCAGCATCATATCGCGGCCTATCTCGTATAGATCTAGGGCTAGGTAATACTCAGCTATTCCCCTTGCTCCTTTTCTCTGGATACAAGTTTTGAAGTGTATCGGACCATTCCCCATTTTGGTCAGACTGGTTGCATATGGACATCGAAAACAATCGTCATGGAAGGTTAGGTCTTGGAAGACTATTGTTCTCAACAGAGCTAGAGAAGAGGAGCAGAACTATGTGTCTAATCCTATGGCAGATACGGAGTGGGGATGGTTGGAGGCTCAATCTCTAGGGATTTAGATTAAGAATTTGGATTAGGGATTTGACCTTGACTAATGCAGAAAAGCGTTTTTTTTTTTTTTTTTTGCACTTCAACCGCAGTACTTTGAAGGAGAAAATACAGTGCATATGCTTGCAATGGTGGCAAAGGCACAACATAATTCGGCACAAAGAGTGGCTCCTAGCTGTCAGGGGTGACATTACCTACTCTCGTGTGGAGATTTTACAAACCTTTCAGCAATTTTATACAGACTTATGTTCTGTTTAAGGTTATGCCTTCCCAAGAGCAGCTCTCGATTCTTGAATTCCTTCCCCTTTCCTATGGCAAGCGATTGTGACCCCTAATAGTAAATCCCCTGGGACAGAAGGGCTTCCCTCCAGAAATATATAAACGATATGATGAAACTCTAACTGTTCTGCTGAACACGTTTAATGTTGCTGTGGAGGAGTTGGTTACCTCTGTCTATGAATCATAGTCTTGCTCCCAAAGCCTGGCAAGTATAGGCTTCTACCCGATTCGTATAGATTCTCTTTACTAAATACGAACATCAAACTCTAAGGCCCGGGCAAACAGACTTGCCAAAAGTATCCCCAAAATAATTCACAGGGATCAGTCTATTTTTTTCTTTTCCTCTAAGGTCCACAGCTGTTAACATCTACCGACAATATTCAACTACCAGTGGACAATCCGGGAAACAGAGCTATACTCGCTCTCAACACTGCCAAGGCCTCTGACAGCATTTAATTGCCATATTTATGGGAGGTCCTCACCAGGTTTGGCTTAGGCAAGAAATTGCCTGAGTACAGCTGTTATATTTGCGTCTGTTGGCTGAATACGGTTGAATGGTGACTGATCCGAACCTTTTCACCTGCATAGGGGTACGAGACAAGGCTGCCTGTAGCCATGATTTGCTCTCGCCATAGAACTCCTGGCGATGCTGGTATGCGAGTCTCCCACTATTAAAGGTTTCTGTAGAGGCCCTCTGGAAGACAGAATATCTCTTTATGCAGATGATGCTATGTTATACCCGGGAGATACTAATGTTTCCCTATCAAACGGTTTGACACTTATAGACCGATTTGTGAAATTGTATTTAACATTAACTGGAACAAATCTCTAGCCATCTGCCACCATGTACCCAGCAACTTCCTTTGGTATGATCCTTTAAAGTGGAAGTCCACCCTAAACCTAAAATCCCTGCATCTATAGACACACACACACACACACACACACACACACACACACACACACACACACACACACACACACACACACACACACACACACACACACACACACTAACCTCTCTAGCCCTGTAAAACTAAAACTGCTCCGACCTGATCCCATGCTGAGCTGTCAGCCGGGGCTTTGCTGTGGAGGCGGGTGCAGGGGGCACGATCGACAACAGAAGCGCCATAGTAACTCTGTGGGTGATGTCACATTCCATTCATTTCACAGCTGTTGTCAGCCATGTCTTGTGCAGAGCTTACGCCGCTGGAGATCGAGTCGGATCGGGTTCAAAAAAGGTATGTATACTGCGTTTTTCTTTACAGGGCTAGAGAAGTTAGTGTTGGAATGGAGGGGGGGGATCTACAGATGCAGGGATTTTAGATTTAGGGTAGACTTCCACTTTAAATACTTGGGAGTTATGGTCAACCCTGATCCTCACAATTTTCTTGATTTGAACCTCCAACCTATCCTTCCTTTAAGCCAGGGGTCTCCAAACTGTGGCCAGTGGGCCGGATGCGGCCCTTTGCTTTCCTTTTTATCCCGCCCTTTTCCTTCCACTGATGCCAACAATGGGGCAATATTCCTGAAACTGACATTAGCAATGGGGCACTATTTCTCCCATTGATGCCAAATGTGGGGCACTATTCTTCAAACTGAAACCAGCAATGGGGCACCATTATTCCCACTGACACAAACAATGGGGCACTCTTCCTCCCACTGACACCAGTGACTGGGCACTCTTCCTCCCACTGACACCAGTGACTGGGCACTCTTCCTCCCACTGACACCAGTGACTGGGCACTCTTCCTCCCACTGACACCAGTGACTGGGCACTCTTCCTCCCACTGACGCCAGGGACGGGGCACTGTTCCTCCCACTGACGCCAGGGACGGGGCACTGTTCCTCCCACTGACGCCAGGGACGGGGCACTGTTCCTCCCACTGACGCCAGGGACGGGGCACTGTTCCTCCCACTGACGCCAGGGACGGGGCACTCTTCCTCCCACTGACGCCAGGGACGGGGCACTCTTCCTCCCACTGACGCCAGGGATGGGGCACTCTTCCTCCCACTAACGCCAGGATAGGTTCTACTCCCAATGGCCACAATCTGGCCCCCGTAAAGTCTAGAAGACAGTAAACTGGCCCTTTGTTTAGAAGGTCTGGAGACCCCCTGCTTTAAGCAAAAGTGTGTGAGTTGTTGCAAGTTACCACTTTCAGTTGTTGGTAGAACTAATTTAATTAAAATGGTGTGGGCCCCGCAACTGCTTTTCATACTGCACAATTCACCCATATGGATAGCACGACAATGGTTTGTTAGGATAGATTCACAATTCTGGGAACTTATTTGGAAAGAACAAGTTGCTAGAATCAAACTTGCCACATTGCAGTGCAGCAAGGATGCAGGTGGATTGACTGTACCGAATATTAGAATTTATTTCTATGCAGCTCAGCTTCAGCACCTTACCGTTTATCTATTTTATTTATTTCAGGTACTTATATGGTGCCGTCAATTTACGTAGCGCTTTACATGTATATTGTACGTTCGCATCAGTCCCTGCCCTCAAGTAGCTTCAATCTAAGGTTCCTAACTCGCATTCATACGTACTACTAGGACCGATTAATACAGGATCCAATTAGTCTACCAGCATGTCTTTGGAGTGTAAGAGGAACCCGGAGTGCTCAGAGGAAACCCATGCAGGCACAGGGAGAACATGCAAACTACAGGCAGGTAGTTTCCTGGTTGGGATTCGAACCGGCAACCCTAGTGCTACTAGGTGGAAGTGGACTGGGATTTGGTAGATATGAAGGATCCTGTATGCAGGTTACTACTTTGTAATGAGTCAGACTTCACAGCTTTGTCACACCTGGAAATGGATTTTCCCTTGGCCCCTGTTGACTGCCCCATGATAGCTTTGATGTTAAAACTTTGGAAATATTTGAAAACCAGGGCAGATTATGAGTTATTTAAGCAGCACCCCCTTGTGGAATAATCAGTATTGCATTCAACTAGCCAAACTGCAAGGATTCCTATCCTGGCAAAAAAAGGGTATCCGGCTAATCTTTCAGGTACTGTATATTCAGGTGATGTTCTAAAATCCTTCTCTGCTTTACAAACTGCGTTTGACCTTCCGAGACATCACTTTTATAAATATCTGCAGTTGCGCCATGCATTTCAGTCTCACAGTATATATTAGGGTGGCTTTAGAAGACGCTTGGTTTATTGGGGATGTTATGTCAGCAACGGACAAAAAGGGTGTGATTTCTCACATTTATATTACACTTTTAGCACAAATACAAGACCCTCTATGTTGCCCTGTAGAGGGCAATGGGAGAATGATGTGGGCCACCTGGATGCCAATAAGTCGGAAGCTATTTTAGCATCAACACCTCTTCTATCCATCTAGGCTTCCCAAAAGCTGTCTCAGTTATTCCTTCTACACCGGGTTTATAGGATGCCTGTAAAATTATTTAAATGGGGTAGACGAGATTCTACTATCTGTCCTAATTACAATAATGAAGAAAGTAGTTTAATGCATATGTTCTGGAGATGTCCAAAATTTGTTAGATATTGGATGGCTGTTATTAATACTTTGTTTATGATACTCCTTTACCTCAGGATCCCACGGTCTGTCTCCTGGGTGCCCTAGAGGAGGCGCTATATACTTCACCAGTATATACAACTATTTTATACATTCTTTACATAGCTCGCAAACAGCCCAGCTATGGCTTTCTCCACACACTGCCCACAATCCAACAGTGGATCACGCAGGTTAACTCAATCTTATTCCAAGAAAAAATTACAAATCAACATCGTAACTCCCCTAAAAGAAATTCTCCAATATTTGGCAGCCATGGTTGGATACCCCAGGCCTGGCTCCCGTTCAGTTTATTCAAAACCGGATCCTCCAGATCTATCTCGCCAAGACACCGAATAAGGGTATGGTACAGATGGTGCCTCTGAAGAGCATATTTAAACCCATAATTACATAGCTGTATATTAAAGCTGCACAATTAATCGTTAAAAAAATTGTGATCTCAATTTACGATCTAAATCTGTCATTTCCACAATTCAAGTTAAACAAGTGCAGAGCCATTCTCTGCTCAGGGCTGTCAAAAAAAAAAAAAAAAAAACTCAGCTTGCTAATGTTTATCAACAGCACTGAAATAAAGAGAAACAATGTATCTCTTCGTTCTATTAGATCAAATGAATGAACTTCAGTCTGCAAATGAGGGCGGTTTAACCACTTAAGGACTGAGCCTCTTTTTGACATCTGTTTACAAGTTAAAATCTGTTTTTTTTTTGTTGCTAGAAAATTACTTGGAACTCACAAACATATAGTTTTTCACACACCCTATAGAATAAAATGGTGGTCATTGCAATACTTTATCACACTGTATTTGTGCAGCGGTCTTTCAAGCGCGATTTTTTTTTTTTTTTTTTTTTTAGAAACAATACACTTTTTTAAATTAAAAAATAAACAGTAAAGTTAGCCCAATTTTTTTCTATATTGTGAAAGATAATGTTACGCCGAGTAAATTCATACCCAATATGTCATGCTTCAAAGTTGCGCCCGTTAGTGGAATGGCGACAAACTTTGACCCTTAAAATTCTCCATAGGCGACGTTTAAAAATTTCTACAGGTTACCAGTTTTGAGTTAGAGGAGGTCTTTTGCTAGAATTATTGCTCTTGCTCTAACGATCGCGGCAAAACCTCACATTTGTGGTTTGAACACAGTTTTCATATGCAGGCACGACTTGCGTATGTGTTCGCTTATGCGTTACACTTTTGATATGGCAAGATTTTAGTACTTTTTTTTTTTTTTTTTTCTTAAGGCCTGATTGTGATATGTTTTATGGCTTTTGAAAATGTCAATAAAAAAAAAAAAAGCTTGCCTTCTAAAAAAAAATTAAAAATACACTTTAGTTTCACCTTAATATTTATTTTCTGAATCTTGCAAACCGTTAGTGGTTTTTATAGGTACGCATGCAGAATAGGTGTGTATACTTGCCTTCTTGCAAGCCAGTCTGCATTCACTGTTTATATAAGTCTAATACCAGAGCATAATAATTAAGATTATATATATATTTTTTTTATTGTTGGGTAGAACTCCAATTTTTATCACGTCCACCCAGTCATTTAAGCTAGTCCTTGTTTTATTAGTCATTTGTACCAAGAGCACTTGCAGGTTTACATGTGTACCATGTTCTGCAATTACATTTCTGTAGTTGTGTGGTTTTTTTTTTTTTGTTTTTTCTTTAGGAACAAATTATTTTGCAACCATGTAATGTGAAAAGTCTGTATAGTGACTGAAAATCAAATCTTACTTGGACATGATTATAATTTGTATGTCCTTGGTGTGTTAGCGTGTGTTGGTATGTTAATTGTATCCTGCAATAAATGATCAATGGGCCTCTGTCTATACATATTCCTCTAAAGTGCTATTATGATGTAGGTGCTGTGTATGAAGGAGGTGAGATTTGTGTGTATATTTTAACCACCTCAGTACCAGGCCTGTTTTTTGGGTTTGTTCGTTTACACGTTAAAATCAGTTTTTTTTGCTATAAAATGACTTAGAAAAAAAAAAAATATAAAATGTTTGTGGGTTCTAACACCCTAGAGAATAAAATGGCAGTCATTGCAAAACTTTGTCACACCGTATTGGTCTTCCAAGCGTGCTTTCTTTTTAATAAATTCAGTTTTTTTAGTAAGAAAACAGTAAAGTTAGGCCAATTTTTTTCCATATTGTGAAATATAATGTTACGCCGAGTAAAATGATACCCAACATGTCATGCTTAAAAATTGCATCCGCTCGCAGAATGGCGACAAACTTTTCAGCTTAAAAATCTCCATTGGCGACTTTAAAAGATTCTACAGGTTAGCAGTTTTGAGCTACAGAGGAGGTCTAGTGATAGAGCGAGAGCAATTATTCTAACGATTACGGCGATACCTCACATGTGTGGTTTGAACACCGTTTTCATATGTGGGCGGGACTTGCGTATGCGTTCGCTTCTGCGCGCGAGCTCGCAAGGACGGGGCACTTTAATTTTTTTTTTTTAATTATTTATTTTACTTTTTATTTTTACACTGTTCTTTAAAAAAAAAATTGATCACTTTTATTCCTATTACAAGAAATGTAAACATTCCTTCTAATAGAAAAAAGCATGATAGGACCGCTTGCCGACCGTCAATCGGCAATTGACGGCGACAAGGTGGCGCTCCTGTGCAAATCGCCGTCATATGATGGCGGCTGCGAGATCGCGCCGCCGGAGGCGTGCTCACTGTGTCCGGGGAGGGCCAGGGAGCGGGTGCGGCGGCTTCGATTGCCGCCGGCC
>BLSH010473244.1:597994-608671 GCA_018402905.1 Glandirana rugosa | reverse complement strand
CCCCCCCCCCCCCCCCCCCCCCCCCCCCCCCCCCCCCCCCCCCCCCCCCCCCCCCCCCGGGCGGAGTCGCAGACGCCTCTCTAATACAAAGCGGCAGTACTTACACGTATAGCGGACTGGCTCCGCCCCACCGCATCTTAATTATGGGTTAAACTGGAGAAGGTTACTTAAAGTGGTAGTAAACCCTCTTATTTTCAGCCAAGGAAGCTGCCATCTTGGCCTCTGTTTAATCTACAGCTGCCATGATGCTGCACATGTGATCAGCTATGACACCAGCCATTGGATGGTTTGTCAGTATGGTTTAGAGCACAACCAATGGGAGTGTTACATTTCCGGCACATGCCGGAAATGTGACTGGTTTTTAACCTGTTAAATGCATGGGTTTACTACCGCTTTAAACGCGATAGAGCTATGCGCCCTGCCATGGACCCCCACAAACCTCCGTAAAGATCCATCCCCTTTTGTGAGTTTCACTCAACAGACACTCCGTCTCTAGGATAGATAGGATGATTTCAACTGAAGCCATATCCAAGATGTCCAGGCCCTATGACTCCATTCTTTGGGACTCCTGTCTTCCCACTTTGGAATTTGGACCTTGGCAAAAGGACTGTAGGAGGCTAGCCCAAATCTTGTGGGCAGATCCTTCCCTAATGACTGGTTCTTCGTCTCGAATGACCCCCCACTCTCCGACCCATTGGCTTCAGAGACGACAGACTTTATCATACGTTCGTAGTTTTTCCTCTGTCGGAAATTCTCTCTGACACATCGGGTTTCGAAGACCTACTCTTGCAGGACGACCCCCCAACTCACATTGTCTTTTAAATCTACTCATTGCTACTCAACATATCCTCACCTGACCTCCCTTCATACACGTGGACTTGGAAATTAAACTTGCAGCACTCCATACCATGCATAGACTGGCAAAAATGTTTAATCCTGACTTATAAACTCTCCCTGGCGTCCATCACCCATGAAAAAGGGTTCAAGTTAGTAACCAGATGGTACAGATGCCTGGCCACCATCCGACACTACAACTCGTCTCTTGCAGATGTTTGTTGGAGATGTCTATCTTCTAGAGGTACCCTACTCCACATATGGTGGGACTGCCCTCCCATATAACAATGCTGGAAAAAAACTTTTGACCTGTATTGCAGGCTGAAGGCAACATCTATCCAACCCTCACTGGAGATAGCTCTTCTATCTATTATTCCGGGCCCTCTAATATCAATAAAAAAAATGTGCTACGCCATTTCCTTGTGGCAGCAAGGGCGGTGATCCCCCGGCTATGGAAATCAATAGGCATACCCTCCCTTGGTAATTGGGCCATTGAAGTTGATTGTATCCATAACTAGGAGCGCATGGTGGCTCAAGAATGTCATAAAAAATGACAATTCTCCATCACGGGGACCTCTTGGTCCATGTTTCGACAGAGTTTGTGCCATGGGCTGGGGAAATGCAGAATACCAATCCCACCTAGCCATGATGGAGTGCCCCTTATTTCCTCTCCTTCCTCCTCACTTGACTTCACTCTTTTTTTTTCCACAGTTGTCCTTCTCTTTGCCCTGCCCATATTACCCCTTACCCACAGAATGTTAAATGATCCCTACAGCATACGGTTTTTGTAAGAGAGAGATACAGTTCATGTTTTACACCACCTTCACGAACAATAGTTTAATATACCAATACTTTACATTGCTGTTATTACTTCTCAATAACTTTTTCCATCAATTTGACTGCTTTTATATGCACTGTAACTACATTACAATGAAAATGACCAATGTGCCTTAGAGACTAAACTGGTTAATACTGTAATGCTTAAAAACTGACAAGTATGTAAAATTGTGAGATACAGATTGCTTGTTACATTTGGTTACTCAATAAAACAAGATTGAACTAACCCATTAGATCGGGACAGTCGTCAGGCAGTTGGCCTTTTCAGAGAAGAGCTCCATATTGGCAACCCACAAATTTGGCTTGGGTTTGTTTTAGGCTGGGAAACTCACATCCAAATTGCACTAGTGTGAACCCAGCCTCAAAGGAACTTGTCAGGGCAGAAATATTGAAGTTG
Organism: Glandirana rugosa; assembly: GCA_018402905.1. Lineage (NCBI taxonomy): Eukaryota > Metazoa > Chordata > Amphibia > Anura > Ranidae > Glandirana > Glandirana rugosa. The sequence continues at coordinate 606,603 of BLSH010473244.1, read as the reverse complement.
CTTTTTCCAATTTGTTTTTAAAGGGTGCCTGCGCTGTTGCAGACAGCCTTTGCTACTTAAAGGATAAGCTCATCTTTGGGAACGTGTTGCATGTTCCACCCGTTTTTAGGATGTAATATGTTCCCACTCCTGCAGCTGCTCCCCGATCTGAGCCCTCTCTGTGACAGCAGAGAGGGGAATCTTTTTTTCCTGTACCTGCTGTCACTATTTGAAAGCAGCGCAGCCTTGTTAGGCTCTGCCCACACGGCCGCATCATTCATTCACAGAGGTCTGTGAATAAATGAACTACAAGTACCAACATCCTTTGCAGCTGTCTGCTTGTAGATCAGCAATGATGTCACCAGACAAATAGCAGCTCTCGTATTTAAACCTGTCTGGATGACATTATTACAGAGAGCAACTAGGAACACACTGTAGAATTAAAAGCAACCCCCTTGTTTATTAGGCTTCACCTAAAGCTACCATCAGGAAGTCATAAAAACCATAAAAGTTTATTACCACATACTTAGAGACACAAAGAGATAAGGGTAAAGAGCAGCCAACACTGCACAGGCAGTTGTGGTTACTCTGAACTTTCAACAGTGGCCTGGGTGCCTTTCATTTTTAGGGAAACCTGTGGTAAAATACAAATGTAGGCTGCCATTGATAATCTTTGTTAAGATGCTAGTTACCAGGTTGTATCTGACCCTAATACGTTTGAATCACTGATCTGAAGCAAGTATAAAAGGAGTTCTTGCTTTCACTTTTGGCCTTGTTTCAGGTCTGTGGTTGCAGCCAGGTAACTAGCATTTTCATAAGAGGAGCAACAATGTCAGCGCCTCCCTTTTTTTTTTTTTTTTCATGGCAAGTGTACTTCAAAGGGAGGCATGCTTTATTTCTGTCATATTTAAATTTTTTGCTGCTTTTAGCATCACCATTTGAAGGAAATCCATCATGTGACATAAAAAAAAAGGACTGGAAACGACTTCCTTACTCTGACATAGGGAAAGTCTGGGAAAACCTCCTTCTATTGTACTGAAAGTTTGCTTATTGCAGTGTACATACACTACCTGGACCACACTACAGTGGATCTTACTTGCATTGTTTTCAGAACACAGGATAACAAGACACTTGCCAGTGCAGACACATCAGAAACCCAAGCAGGGTGATTGAGGGTGCCCTCCAAGGCTAGCAAGAAATGTTGGCTGTCAACTGTAAAGCTGGCCATAGATTTTATTTTTTCGTTCAGCCAGCAAATGAAGTGGATGGGACATTGTATTCTGACCAGCCCCTGTCAGAATATAACTATCAGCATCTGCAGCCACTGACTGAGAAGTTTTCCAGCATGTTCCCTCAACAGAAGTTGATCAAATTTTTTATTGCAGCCTAAATTCCTCAAAATCTGGGAAACGTAGCTCATTACTCCTTGCCATCTTTAGGCCCTAATAGTCTGAGCATCCTGTGATTTATCGTTTAAAGCGGAGTTCCACCCAGTTAAAAGTCAGCAGCTACAAAAAGTGTAGCTGCTGACTTTTAACAATCGGACACTCACCTGTCCCGCGCTCCAGCGATGCGGCCGCCCGAAGGCTCGCTCCTCTCCCCCTCCCCTCAGTGGCACCAGCATCACAAGTGTGGGCGCCCGGCTTTGGCTACAAAGCCCTGCGCATGCGCGAGTCGTGCTGCGCTTTGTAAATGGCCGGCGTATCTTCTGGGACCTGTGACGTGTCCCAGAAGATTGTCGGGTGGAAGTGAACTTCCTTCCTGTTCCGCGGCACCAGGACCGTCAAAACAGGGTCCCAGCTGCCCACCCCAAAAAAAATTACATGCCAATTGTGGCATGCCGGGGGGTCACCTCCCCTTAAAGCGGAAGTTCCATTTTTGGGTGAAACTCCGCTTTAACTTGTTGACCCAAGTCTGTGGGGGATGAGTGCTAGCTCTCACTCTCATCTGTCTTTTAATCCCCCTTACTTGTTCTCTCCTTTTTGTTGGTTTTCCCCTTCTAACCAAATTTTCCTTAAACCTTCTGGTTCTTAAAACACCTTTAATGTATGAAGCTCATATATTGTGGACGCGATCTTATGAACAAGTGTCCTTGAATGTTATTGAATTGAAGGTTGAGCTTGTGTTTTGTTTCAACCTGTTCCTTTTCTTCTTAAAATAAAAAGAATTGAACAGAAATGCAGCCAGGCCTTGTGAACTGGACAAATTTTGTTTAGTGTATGGCCAGCTTTAGTAAGATTGGGCAGAAAGGAAGGGAGAGTAAATTAGAAGAAAGGGTAGGGAAGAGGAAGGGAAGGGCAATGTGTTAGTTCCCCCTCAAGGCTCAAAGCTCGATATGAGATTGAGGTGTACATAAATGGCTAAGAGTACATGGGTCCAGAGTTTGAAGTTCGTATCAGAACCAAGGTTCCCAAACTTTAAGAAATCTCTACTGGAAGTACAAGCAATGTATTCATGTGCATTTTGACTTCTGGTAGGTCAACTCTAGGTTTCTTCCATGATTTGACAATCATTTGGTTGCAATAAAAAGAAGCAAGCTTTTGTTGCACAACTATGAAGCCCAGAACTCGGTGTGAATAAGACCAAAAAGAGATTTGTTTTGAACAGGTCCACCAGATGTAGAGGACAATTTCCTTCCTGACCACAGCCTCTACAGCAGGGATGTACAATTAGCGGACCTCCAGCTGTTGCAAAACTACAAATCCCATCACACCTCTGCCTCTGGGTGTCATGCTTGTGGCTGTCAGAGTCTTGCTATGCCTCATGTGATTTGTAGTTCTGCAACATCTGGAGATCCGCTAATTGCATATCCCTGCTCTACAGCATTTATCATCGTGGGATGGAAGGGCTTTCGATAACCACACCAGTACCATTGTAATTGAACCTTGTAAGCGGATTTAAGTAATTTAAGCAATATGGTTTTGAATGGGCATTTTGCTATTCTGGACCAGGCCTTAATCAAATTTTTGAGAGGTACTAAATATTTGAGGTCTTGCTTCTAGAGTCCCACATAGAAGGGTGAGGGTGTGTGGTGATCAGGTATTTGTGGCCACCTTTTCAATATGCTACACCCATATTTAGGGTGTAACATGTTGATAAGCAAACTCCTTTCAAACCCAGTGTCGCCCAACCCCCCACCCCCTGACAGCATGTGGTGCTTCTTCTCCTCCACAGCCGTGTCACTTTTGAACTTGGTCTTGATTTTGTCATTCATTCATCTGCGATTGGATGAACTACAAGTCCTGTCTTCCACTATGGCAGAAGGGGTAGTACTTCTTAATAGAACATAAGTGTGATGACCCTTCTTCCAGCTCTCTAACTGAAAGCCTGTACAGAGGTATGGACAGAGAGCTGGAGGAAGAGCCTGCAGAAGCCTGGCATTGCACCCACCATCCACTAATAGCGGGTGCAATGCTTTGGAGGCTCCTCTGTAAAAATAAATAAATAAATGCTCATTTTTTTTTCCTGCAAAAAATGTGATCAGCCTAGCCTTTAAGGCATTCTGCCGTGTGAAGTGAAAATGATCCAGTGTCTGAGATTTCTTAGTATCAGTAGCGGTCTGCCTGGGGGATGGTCTGATGTTCTTGTAAACCTGATCACAAAAAGATGATGTGCTGAGAAAATGATGGACATGTGAAAATCTCTGCAGCCAGTAAGCGAAGGACCCAGGATTCTCCATCCCCAGTGGGAAAAGAGGATTATTGGGGATTAGCAAGAGATGTAGGAATGGGAACTGGATTTTGACAGATACTGGACCTCATCTGATACTTCAGGATATGAAGGAGGGAGCAACATAACAGTGATCAGGATAGGATTGCATAATAAGGAACATGGAGAGATTGGGTTAGCCTTAAAATATTTTACTACATTGGGTTGCACTTTATATTGGAATATGGGAAAGGTGTTGGTCATCTCACTACTAGAAGTTCATTCTAGTAGTGAGATGACCAACACCTTTCCCATATTTTTTTTTGTAGAGATGTTCTGTAGTCCAGTAATGGAGTAATCAGCAAGAGCTGACATCCATTTGGCATTCCAATGTCAAGTTAGAAGTTCAATGGATTTCTGGAAGATCGACAGACCCATCTGGTGACAGTATCATGTCAAATTGGAACTCCAGGAAAACTGATAAATACACATGGACTGTTTTGTCTAACCAAAAGGTTTTCTGATTTTGGTTAGCCAAATATGAAATTTAGCACTGCTCAGTAAGACAACAAGATGATTCTACTACTTTTGGGTTCAATTTAACAGCTTTTTGCTTTTTTTTTGCCTATCTTACCTGGCTCTCCGCTCACATTGTACTGCCTTGGCAAAAAGTAAGGCAGGTGTGGTGTTTGTCTTGCCTATTTTCCTATCGCACATTTTCCTGGCAAACAGGTTCTTATAGAGGTGGGTGCTGCAGCGAAAACCAGCTGGGTCCTGGACATGTCATGCAAGTGTACATATTCACCAGCACACCGTGGATCCTTGTCCAAATTTTTCTTTATTGTAGAGATCACATCACAGAAAAGTGCAACGTTTCAGAGCCGCGCAGGGCCCCTTCGTCAGGCATGTGATGAGGTGTGGCGTTTGGTCTGTGACTGCATTAGCAGCTAATTGAAAACAATAGAACACATTAAATGTACAGAATTGTATATACAAGTCAAATGGGACCTTATTATCTAATAGACAGGCAAGAGGTGGAAAGGCGATAGGAAACTGTAACATTAAACAAAGAGGTTGTCGCCTGCCCAACTGTAAAGTGTGGCAGTGGTGTGAACATCTAAAGACTGGATAAACACAATTACTCCTTAGCGAAGTTAAACAGAAAATGTATATTTTATAATGTATTTAGTTCATTGCTTAATGTTCATCATTCATTTCTGTTCTCCGAGTCTGAGCTGAATACTGTGACTAGTATATGACTGCTGAAGGTTATTACATTAAGTAGACATGACAGCTGTGCATGGCAATTAAGTGTGTTAATATGTTAAGACCACTCACCCGCAAACAATGCCCAATGACTTAAGACCGATTAGCAGCTGCAACTGGTTTATTCTCTTTTGTCACATACAAATATAGAATTAGAATTAGTAATCTTTATTGCTTGGAGCTCAGGCACAGAAGACAGTTTGGAGTGGTGTATTTTTCTTTTATAGCCAAAAATGTACAGTGGGGCTCATATGAAAATTAAGAATACTAAGAACAGCCTTTCCTAAGGTTCCTCCAGAGGTTGCAAGGGGTTTCTTGGGCATGAGCAATTTCTGCTTCTCGGGTAATGTAGTGTTTTTAGCTAACACATTGAGCACAATAAAATAAATATTCATCCAAGCACTTGCAGTTTACAGCTTTCAATGCTGCTGGCTCCTGCTCTCCAAGTGCTGCTCCCTTGAACTTTCGTTCTTCACGCACAAGAGTTAATATTGGCAGTGCAATCTCCCCCCAGTCTGTTAGCTTGGAGGAGGGAGGAGCAGAGCAGTGCCTCACCTTCCTAGGCTATGGGGCTGTGTGCTTCTATTGATGCACACATTGTAGGGAGAAACAACTCTAGTACCTGCATGCAAGGGTGGCTTCATCAGATAATGCAAGAGAAAGGAGCCACCCTGAAACAGGAAACCTGGGTCAGTGGTCATGGTATCAGCTTAAACTGAAACAAGGATTAAAAGATGAAAAAAAACTGCTCACTCAGTTGTAATAAACTTAAATCTCGAATAACCACTGACAGGCAGGTTTATTTTTTAATAACAGAAGAGGTCACTTGTGTCACAAATGGCTCCCCCTGCCTGTTGGCGGTAATATGATCTGAGCCGCACATGTGCAGCTCAGACAACATTTACGGCATCCTCTGTGTGCCATGGTGATGTGACTCCCCTGCGCATGCAAAACACACCTTCCCTACTTTACAAAAAAATTTAAAAAAGGGCTTTGGCTTTACTTTAACTCGGGGGTCAGCAATCTTTTCTACATTAAATGTTAATTTACAAGCATTCGACAACCAGCATTCCAGTGAATAATAACATGCCATAGACTTCAGCAAAAAAAAATCTATAGGAAAAAAATCCTATAACAATGTTGGACAACATTTTGGAGGTCATAACATTTTGTGCCGTAGACTTCAGATCAGCTCCAATTTATTCACCTTGGGACCTCATATCAGCCACAATGCCTTCACCTTTACACTTCAGATCAGCCCCATTTCTTCAACTTCAGGCTTCAGATCAGCCCCCTTTCCTTCACTTTCACACTTCACATCAGTCTCCATTTCTGCACCTTCAGACCACAGATCAGCTGCAATTCCTTCACCCTCAGAGCTCAGATCAGCCGCAATTCCTGCACCTTTACACCTCGGATCAGTCTCAATTTCTGCACCTTTACACCTGATTTTTAAAATGAAATCCAGGGACATATTTTTTGTCATTGGCAAATGACACAGGACTGCATAATACACAGAGCGCTGGGCACAGGACTGCATAATACACAGAGCACTGGGTACAGGACTACATAATACACAGAGCACTGGGCAAAGGACTGCATAATACACAGAGCACTGGGTACAGGACTACATAATACACAGAGCACTGGGCACAGGACTGCATAATACACAGAGCGCTGAGTACAGGACTACATAATACAGAGTGCTGGGCACAGGGCTACATAATACACAGAGCGCTGAGTACAGGACTACATAATACAGAGTGCTGGGCATAGGGCTACATAATACACAGAGCACTGGGTACAGGACTACATAATACACAGAGCGCTGGGTACAGGACTACATAATACACATAGCGCTGGGCACAGGACTGCATAATACATCGAGCACTGGGCACAGGACTACATAATACACAGCGCTGGGCAAAGGACTGTATAATACGCAGAGCTCTGGGTACAGGACTACATAATACACAGAGCACTGGGCACAGGACTGCATAATACAGAGAGCGTTGGGCACAGGGCTACATAATACGCAGAGCGCTGGGTACAGGACTACATAATACACAGAACGCTGGGTACAGGACTACATAATACACAGAACGCTGGGTACAGGGCTACATAATACACAGAGCACTGGGTACAGGACTACATAATACACAGAGCACTGGGCACAGGACTGCATAATACACAGAGCGCTGAGTACAGGACTACATAATACAGAGTGCTGGGCACAGGGCTACATAATACACAGAGCACTGGGTACAGGACTACATAATACACAGAGCGCTGGGCACAGGACTGCATAATACACAGAGTGCTGGGCACAGGACTGCATAATACACAGAGCTCTGGGCACAGAACTACATAATACACAGAGCGCTGGGCACAGGACTGCATAATACACCGAGCACTGGGTACAGGACTACATAATACACAGCGCTGGGCAAAGGACTGCATAATACGCAGAGCGCTGGGTACAGGACTACATAATACACAGAGCGCTGGGCACAGGACTGCATAATTCACAGAGCGCTGAGTACAGGACTACATAATACAGGGTGCTGGGCACAGGACTACATAATACACAGAGCACTGGGTACAGGACTACATAATACACAGAGCACTGGGCACAGGACTACATAATACACAGAGCGCTGGGTACAGGACTGCATAATACACAGAGCGCTGGGTATGGGACTACATAATACACAGAGTGCTGGGTACAGGTCTACATAATACACAGAGCGCTGGGTACAGGACTGCATAATACACAGAGCGCTGCTCATAGGACTGCATAATACACAGAGCGCTAGGTACAGGACTACATAATACAGAGTGCTGGGCACAGGACTGCATAATACACAGAGCGCTGGGCAAAATTCTGCATACTACACAGAGCGCTGGGCATAGGACTACATAACTCACAAAGCGCATGGGATGCTCTGTCTATGTTAATCCGGCACTGAACAAAATCGGGTACAGACTTGGTCCGGGGACAGTGTCCTCAGTCTGGGGAGGTCTGGTCACCCTACCTTAAGACCTCAGATTAGCCCCAATTCCTTCATCTTCAGGCCTTCAGCCCCAATACTTTCAGATCTCAGATCAGCTATAATTCCTGCACCTTCATACCTCACACTTCACCTTCAGACCTTAAAGGGGTTGTAAACCCTCAGGGTTTTTCACCTTAAAGCATTCTATGCATTAACCACTTCAGCCCGGAAGGATTTACCCCCTTCCTGACCAGTGCACTTTTTGCGATTCGGCACTGCGTCGCTTTAACTGACAATTGTGTGGTCGTGCGTTGTTGTACCCTTATTGGCATCCTTTTTTTCCTACAAATAGAGCTTTCTTTTGGTGGTATTTCATCACCTCTGTGGTTTTTATTTTTTGCGATATAAACAGAAAAAAGAGCGACAATTTTGAAAAAAAATATATATTTCTTACTTTTTGCTTTAATACATATCCAAAAAAAATATATTAAAAAACAAATTTATTCATCAGTTTTGGCCGATATATATTCTTCTACATATCTGTTAGCCGGTTTTGACTACTTATTTAAACAAAAAATTATATAAAAAAAACCTATACATAATTTCGTTTTTCATTCTTTATATATAAAAAAAAGTTTTAACAGCGAGAAAAAAGACAAATATAGCGTTTTTTATTTTTGGTGTCTCCACTACTTTATGGTGGTTTTCTTTCGAGATAAACAT
>BLSH010473244.1:562082-587812 GCA_018402905.1 Glandirana rugosa | reverse complement strand
GATTTGCACCATAGCTTGTAGACTCTATAACTTTCACACAGACCAAATAATATACACTTATTTGGGTTATTTTTACCAAAGATAGGTAGCAGTATAGGTTTTGGCCAAAATTTATGGACAAAAATTACTTATTTGCAAAATTTTATCACAGAAACTAAAAAAAAATTGTTTTTTTTTCAAAATTTTCGCACTTTTTTCAATTATATCGCAAAAAATAAAAAACCCAGAGCTTCTTAAATACCACCAAAAGAAAGCTCTATTTGTGTGAAAAAAATGACACAAATTTTGTTTGGGTGCAGTGTAGCATGAGAGAGTAATTGAGATTCAAAGTGTGAGAGCGCTGAAAGCTGAAAATTGGTCTGGTAAGGAAGGGGGTATAAACGTCCTGTATTCAAGTGGTTAAATATCGACTTCTGTTGAGCGGGTTAGCCATACACCGATGGAAATTCAAGCAGTCCCTGCTGATTAGTGTATGTCCAACTTAACACTGGTACAGTAAGGAAATGTGAATCGCTCTCAGTTCTAGTCCCATAGGGTTGGGCTACATTCTGCTATTTTTCTTGGTGAAAACTTCCCAGTAGGGACAAAGTAATAAAACGTGATAGATGCCCTAACCCATCCCTGTCCTACTCAAAACTACAAAGAATTAGAAAAAAAAAAAGCTTTGGCTGGAGTTGGGTCTTAAAGTGTATGTAAACCTTAGCTTTATATTTCTCTTATTCACTCATTTTGTTCTGTTAAAGTGGTTGTAAACCTTTGACATGAAATATGAACAAAGCATATCCCTCTATAGTGTGTACTTGACTCAATTAAGAGCACTACGTGTCATTTCTCTTCTGCTGCTTCATTCCTCTGCTATCAGTATGAATCACTTCTGACAAATTTTCCTGACAGCAAGAGAAAAAAGGTGGCAGGGGGACCTCCAGTACACAGCCTGTGATTGACAGCCTCAGCTCTGTTTCTGTGTGCTGTATGACGGGGGTATGTCTCTTCCCTGCAATCAGCTCTCTGAGCTCAGACAAGCTTTATAAATTCCACCCATTTTTTTTTGCTTGCAATCTATCTCATGCCCATCCATATATCTGTTTAAAATGGCAATTTTTTTTTTTCTAAATACCTTTTTTCTTTATTTCCTGGAGCACTTTTGGCTCGGGTGACCTAGGGGATTCCCATGGAGTTCTGGGATATCGGTGTCATCTATCCCAAGAGTCCATGGGAATCACCTAATACCATCATCTTGCGTGATTTCAATACCAGAAATGATGCAATCAGGAGGACCTTCTGGGATATCCTAATTGACAGATTGCTATAGCAACAGGATGGGAACTTACGTCGCCAATGCTATGGCAACCTGTCCGGAAAAAGAGTGCCACGCATTGGCATTACTGCGCAGGCGTTAGATCGGGAGGTGCATGCTGGGTAGCCAGTTGCACAGAAATGATGAGAAGAGGGCTTCAGATGCCCACAGCAGAGATGGATCCTGCCTGCTTCCAAGATCTGGTTAGTTTTGCATGGTTTAAACATAAAATAAAAGGATCACATTAATGACATTATCTAAATGTTGCAGTTGAAGTGTACACAATTACGACAGAGTATTTGAAGAAAAAAAAAATTAATTGGGCAGCTGTAACTCTGCTTTAACTCTACCACTGAAAGTGTTTGATGTGTGCAAAAAATCCCTGCGGATTCTGTCAGAAATGAGCTGACAAATTCCTTTGTTGCCTGCCTGTGCTGACCATTATCATTTACCAGCTCTCTCTGTAGACAACAGAACAACTCCCCCTGTGTTATGGAGATGAGGAGGACTGTTTTGTAGTCATAACACACTGCCTATCCTAAGGTGAAAACGCTAGTCCTTCATAAATATATAGTACAGGAAATGAGGGTTGTTACCCCAGAAAAAGAATTATGTTACTGACAGAATGACCTGATGAAAATAAAGGAAAAAAAATCCTGCATCTAAGTACTGATATGTTGGAATATATGAGGCAGTATCTGTTCTTCTTGTATTAAATATCTGCTGTTTGATTTTTCCTCAGCAGTGACAGGAAACCATCTGGAGTAATGTCTAGGAGTGTCTGTGAAGAGTGGTGAGGTGGAGCTGAGCTAGGCCCGGCAGTGCAGGATGCTTTGCTTTCAATAGCCGGTGAAAGCGAAATTATTTGTTAAATGCTGAGATAGTTAGCATACCTGTGTAGCAGCTATACGTGAAACTGGTCATTACACCTGAGGATGGGTCATTATCATTTGTAACCTGCTGCTTAGTGTTGGTGTGTACACATTAAACAGGGACAAACAAAAAGACGGAGCATGCAAATAGGATTCTGGATCTCATGTTTACTAAACTGCAAGGGCTCATTCACATCAGACCTGTTGGCCAGCATTGACCAACACACTCACAATGCATAGAAAAGGCAATTTGCCTTACGTATTCTTGTTTAAGTTCATATTTAGTGCTAAAATGTAGGACTGATTGCATTTTTACACAGCATGATGCAAAGTGCTACAATGCATCACAACATATTGTAATGCAAAGAGTTGAATATAATGTCATTTTGTGGCATTTCAATAAAGTTATTAAAGAAAAAATCACCGTCGGTGGACACACGTTGTACAGAACTTGTTGCCCACCTCTGGTGTGAATGGGCCCTAAAACCCTTTATAACCACCTGCCACCAAATCACATACCTGGTATGCCATTTCACTTCAATTGGTTGTACCCGGGTGATGCCTGCAGCTGTAGCCATCATCCCGGTACTGTTTTTTAGAGCTGGTGGTTGTTTCTCTTGTAAAAGCAATCAGACTGACTAAATAACCGCTTTATTGCTGTTACAAGCAGCAGGAGGGGACTCTCATCCCACCAGGAGACCCGAGCTTCCAGCTGGCAAGTCCGATACTAGGGATCTGCTTTAATCGGGTCTCCATTATGGTAATTCGGAAGCAATGACATGACATCGCTTCCTGTTTACCCAGATGTCAACGGCCCATTTTTTAAGAAATTGAAACACTGATCTTGGTGTTTTAAATGCTTTTAAGGGCAGAGAAGGGATTTGGGGTCTTATAGACCCCAGATCCCTTCATAAAGAGTACTTGTCACATGCCTATTGCTGTCACAGAGGATGTTTACATTCTTTAAGACAGCCATAAAAGTGTTAAGAAAAATGTAAAGCAACAGTGTAAAAACAATATAACATAAAATAATAATTACCCACTGCAAAATGCTCAGTCATGAGTAAATTGATGTTTTGCTGCTCAATCTAGGCCAAATGGAATCCTAATAAAATAAGAGGTGCCTGGCCATTGCCATAAATCAATGAACAGCGTTTTTCTGCTTGCATATACCTTTATGGGAGTTCTGCATTTCCAGTGGAGGTTATCTTAAGGTTGTTTCTACCCCTACTGCAAGGCTGCACAACAGAATGTGGATTTAAAGAGGGAATCCCCAAAGCTTGCCATACCTGCCTATAATTAGGGGGACCTGGCCTTATGGTAAGCGTACATCATGTCCATATGTCGGTAGTCGGTCTCTATGATGAAGGGAACCTGATGTGTTTCACCTGTGATTTTGATCAGAAGAATTTCTAATTTACCTGTTAAGAACTATGTATTTATTGGCACTTAGGACTATGCAATCTATCTTTTTTCACTTCTTTTATTTTTTATCATGTTTCAAAAATGTTTATGGTATTAATGATTTGTAGGGCAGCACTTTGTACACGTACAAACAAATGTCAAATGCCCCCGCCTATAACTGGCCTTTACAGTAAGGAGCACTGGAAGGGCAGACGCATGTCAAACAAAAAACAAAGAATTTCCAAGCTCAACTTACTGACCAGCTTGCGACCAACCAAATTAACCTGGCTAACAGTATGTGTTAAAAACAGGGGTTTGGTTACACACATTTGCAAATGCATGTGTAAGCTGCAGACCGGCGACAAGGCACCCTGTATACTGCAGAGCCTATCTCTGTATAAGAGTCTTCACAATGGAAGCACATGCATTTAATGGATAGATGTAGGGCAGGTGACTGGAGGAGCCCAACCCTCCTTAAAGGGTATTTTGCATTGTATGGGCTCAGCAGCGGCAGCTATCTGTACACGTCTCTTATTCCTGCCGCAGGAACCGGTGTGTAAACACCCATGCAAATGGAACCTTCTGATTCAACAATATATAAAAAAAAAGTCCTTCAGGAATAGTGCAAGCATATTCCTATTGCCAAAGCCAATGTGTAGACCTGAGGACTCAACACAGAGATTATTTTTTTTCACAAGAAAATTTTTATTCAGAATAATAGAAATACAAGCAGCGGACAAGGCACATTAGGCATTACATCCATAACAGAAGTGATTAGCGATCAAACAAACTCACAGATAATCCAGAACACAGAAGAATTGAATCACATACAACAAAATAAAATATACATTCGCACACAGTGCTGTGCATCAGCGATAGAAGGGTATATAGGGTAGGGAAGAGGGAGAAGGAAGGGGGGGGAGTAAGTATTATAACATTACCGGGGGGGGGACACAGGGGCCAGTCGGGTCTCAGCATCTCAAAAGAATATACGGAGATGGGCATATTAGTTCAAGTGAAATTCAAGGCACAGCATCATGATCATGTAGAGGCACGTCCACATCCACAGAACCCCAAGCATCTATCCAGCCCGACCAGATTTTGTCAAATTTCTTTGGACAGTTCTGGTTGAGGTAGGTAATCTTATACAGTGGTAGGACAGAGTTCAAAACTGAGTGCCATTGAGATATTGTGGAGGGCAAAGCATCCTTCCATCGAAGAAATATCTCCCTCCGAGCATAGAAGGTAGCGTAGCCCAAAAACAACTTGGTATACCTGCCCATGTTCTGATCATCAAATATATTTAGGAGCATGGTCTTAGGATCTGACTCAAGGGTTAAATTGGTAGCCCGATTCAGGTCTGCCAGAACCCCTGCCCAAAATGTATCAAGCAGCGGGTAAGACCAAACCATGTGTAGTAAGGAGGCACCCGATGTACCGCAGCTAGGGCAAGATACTGGAGCCACGGGGTTAATCGCTGTTAGTCGCGTTGGGGTGAAGTAGGCCCTATGCAGGAATTTTAACTGGAGGAAACGGTGGCTGATATCATATTTGTGACAAAGGAGGACAGACAATCCTCCTCCATCAAACCAGGGAGGTCTACCTGCCATTTACCAAAAGTTCTTTCTAATTTTTTTGTGGGAGCCAAGGAGAGACGGAAGTATAGGGAAGACTGTGGGTTATCTATTATCCTAGCAATTGGTAGACCCTCTACCGAGTCAGACTCCAGGATGAGAGAAGGTGGAAACTGGCTGTTAAACCCATGTTGAAGCTGAAAGTATCGGTACATCCACTGTGGTAGAGCGTATGCAGCCCTAAGATCTGTGCCTGCCTGCCTGCCTGCCATCCGTGACTATATGTTTAAGCTTCACTACCCCTCTAGCAGCCCACACTTGAGGATCATGAACACTGTTCATATAGGGAGGTTAGGATGACCCCACAGAGGAATATGTGCAGAAAACATTCCAGGAGTACGATAGTGGGCCCTAGCCTTGTGCCACACCATGATGGTGGTACGCATCAAGGCAGTAGTCCCAGGGCGGGATCCCGCTCCATGGAACACCAAATTGCTAAGGGTGGAATACGATCCCATAATGGCCGCTTCTCAACACAGAGATTTACCCACAGGAGACCCTAAACGCTGAAATATTCATTTTGCGTGGACCGAAAGTGCAGAGTCTCGTGAACAATACAGAAGATGTCCATTGTCATCCAGTTGTATATAATTGGGAAGTGACATTTGGCTGTAGTGTGCAATACAGTATTTAAAGCTATAACCTGAGTCCTGGAGAGGCTATATTAGTAGGTTCAACTATAGAATGGAAAGACAAAGGTCTGCTTATAGCTGTTTGATGATAACAGTTTTTCAAAGTAACACCAAACTCTAAAAGTGCCCCTCATAGGGAAATAGCTGTAGGCTGCCCTTTATCAACGTATTTACCAAGTATCACAGACAACTATAATGAATGTTAAAGTTCCTAAATCCAGTATAAAAAGGGACACCACCTGGGTTCTGACTGTGAGTTACTTTGTGTCATAATAGGGCAGATAATGGGCAGCTCACTATTAAACACACAGGCTCAAAGCACCAGCTGAAAGACCTTGTTGCTGGATTGTACTGGATGATGGTGTACTGCTGAGCTTGTATATGTTCTTTGCAAACATTTTTTGTAACTCACTATACGCAAACCTTTGTATCTAAACCCAAGGACAACTATCTTACCCTCCATCTTACAGTCCTTAGATGTAGTAGCTGCATTAGTTTTATTTTAATATTTTTTTCTTTATTCTCACCAGGTGATCCTGCCAGCCAGTTGCTCCTCCACAGATACAGTACAATTTAGTGGGAGTTGTCAACCTAGGACAGGAAGTGTGTTAAAGTGTCAATAAACCCCTATAATATAAAACGATTAATAAATGATGTATCACATGCTGTTCATACTCACTCAGACATTATGAGATTAGTTTTCTGTATTCTGCAAAAAACCTGATTGACCCTTCTGCTCTCTATCTCCACCTTCTGTTCATGCCCCCAATTCAGCTCAGCATTTTGAAGCTGTGGTGGTAACTCTGCACATGCTCAGTTTTTGGTGGTTTCTATTGTGAGCATTTTCTTTCTATCACATCTGAGTAGCCCATGTTACTGTAGAATCACATGTGGGTGTATACACAGTGGTAAATGACAGCCCACTCCTCCTTCCTCCTCCATGCCCACTAACCAGCTAAACCCAATGGGGTGGGATATTACATGTAGAATAATGGATGCCTCACCTCCTTCTTATTTTAAGACACAGACAGGAGGGGTGTGAGGCAGCCTGTGACTATCAGAAATCCACCCACACCATGTTATTGCCAAAAAAAAATAAAGATTTGATTTCAAATGTATGACAATTTAGAACAGTTTGTTGATATTAATTATTTATTTAACTTTGTATCCCAAAGGCTGTTTTTTTTAGCAGGGGACTAGAAGCTCCTCCTGATTATGTTTTCCTGCAGACAGGCTGGGAAAGTTCTGGGTCATGTGACAGCTGTATATCGATTAGGAAAAAGGTATTTAGATGTTTTTTTTTTTTTTTAAATAAAATATTTACAGTGCCATTATCCATATACAGAAATAGAAGGGACAATGTAAATTAATCAGTGTGTGTTTAGTATCACTTTAAGGACTACAGAACAGCTCCCTCTCTACTCATCTTCCTAACATGGGCAAAGTGTTCTGTAGTCCACAGCAGAGCTGTGCAGAGCTTCTAATATTGTTTGAGACGAGACTGCAGATTACACAGAACACAGGAAAGCACTGGATTTCTGGAAGCATCAACAGGTATATTTTTTTTTTAACATATCCAACTGGTATAACAAAACCCTTTGATATAACAAAAACAAAATGAAAACAAGAAAAGTTTATTGTTAGGCTTTACATTACATAATTTAAAGCGGAACTTCCCCTTCCCCCGTTTAATACCCTCTTTCCTTTAAAGCTGAGTTATCTTATAAAAATAAACGTACACATCCAGGGAATACAGCAATGTTCTACTGGGATCTGCCACTTTGTGCTGCACATGCAGGTTCTGCGCCACCACCTTTGTATGTGACATCATCGGATCTAGCTGTCTCCTCCTGGTTCAGACAGCTGGCCCCCTGATGACACACGCCAACTCCTTTAGCCGATGTATTGCAGATGATGCCTCCTGAGATATGTAAGGTTCAAATTACAAGAGGCTTTAGGTTTGGTGACGTCATTCTTGCCTAGGTGACAATGGAGACGGGGGCAAGCTGAAACTGAAATGTGGAAAAAAAAAAAGGAAAATGCACCAAAAAATTAGTTACCATTGTAGACTACAGAGAAGTTACATTTTGTGGAAACAGCTCTAACCTAGGACTTGTCATCAATGGAGCATGTATCTTACCTGTTGGGCAGAGCTCATCAGAGATTATATTTGCTGAGGAGGACTGATTTTTGTATAGCAGGTCCTCCTCAGCTTCTACAAGGCTGCCATTGAGAGTGTTGATTCATCACATCTCTCTATGGCAAGGGTTGTGCACAGTCCATGATATAAATGCTTTAAAGATGCTGATAAAAATAGAGCACAAATCTATTACCAAGTTGGGTCTACCTAGTGCTGAGAAACTGGTAGAACGTAGATGTTTCCAGAGAACCCACAGTATCGTGAAGGATACTTCTTGCCTGGGTAATGCATTGTTTATACTGTTGGTTTCTGGTAGACCGTTTAGGAGCATTGCCTCCAGCACCACCAGCCTGCAAAATAGCTTCCTCCCCCGGGTTCTCCATGATATAAATGCTTTAAAGATGCTGATAAAAACAGCACAAATCTATTGCCAAGTTGGGTCTACCTAGTGCTGAGAAACTGGTAGAACGTAGATGCTTCCAGAGAACCCACAGTATCGTGAAGGATACTTCTTGCCTGGGTAATGCATTGTTTATACTGTTGGTTTCTGGTAGACCGTTTAGGAGCATTGCCTCCAGCACCACCAGCCTGCAAAATAGCTTCCTCCCCCGGGTTCTCCATGATATAAATGCTTTAAAGATGCTGATAAAAACAGCACAAATCTATTGCCAAGTTGGGTCTACCTAGTGCTGAGAAACTGGTAGAACGTAGATGCTTCCAGAGAACCCACAGTATCGTGAAGGATACTTCTTGCCTGGGTAATGCATTGTTTATACTGTTGGTTTCTGGTAGACCGTTTAGGAGCATTGCCTCCAGCACCACCAGCCTGCAAAATAGCTTCCCCCCCGGGTTCTCCATGATATAAATGCTTTAAAGATGCTGATAAAAACAGAACATATCTATTGCCAAGTTGGGTCTACCTAGTGCTGAGAAACTGGTAGAACGTAGATGCTTCCAGAGAACCCACAGTATCGTGAAGGATACTTCTTGCCTGGGTAATGCATTGTTTATACTGTTGGTTTCTGGTAGACCGTTTAGGAGCATTGCCTCCAGCACCACCAGCCTGCAAAATAGCTTCCCCCCCGGGTTCTCCATGATATAAATGCTTTAAAGATGCTGATAAAAACAGAACATATCTATTGCCAAGTTGGGTCTACCTAGTGCTGAGAAACTGGTAGAACGTAGATGCTTCCAGAGAACCCACAGTATCGTGAAGGATACTTCTTGCCTGGGTAATGCATTGTTTATACTGTTGGTTTCTGGTAGACCGTTTAGGAGCATTGCCTCCAGCACCACCAGCCTGCAAAATAGCTTCCTCCCCCGGGTTCTCCATGATATAAATGCTTTAAAGATGCTGATAAAAACAGCACAAATCTATTGCCAAGTTGGGTCTACCTAGTGCTGAGAAACTGGTAGAAAGTAGATGCTTCCAGAGAACCCACAGTATCATGAAGGATACTTCTTGCCTGGGTAATGCATTGTTTATACTGTTGGTTTCTGGTAGACCGTTTAGGAGCATTGCCTCGAGCATCACCAGCCTGCAAAATAGCTTCCTCCCCCGGGTTCCTACAGCTCTTGAACTCTGGAAGGAGGGTTTTGAGATAAATTAGATTGAAGGGTGTGTATTTTATTACTGTATGAATGGTTTTATGTTTTATGTGAAACATGGAATATTGTTATGTGTTGGGTTATTTGTAGTTCATTTTATGATTTATATTGTAGAATGATCATATAGTGCTCTTGAATCTTTAAATATAGCAAAGTCTAATATTGGAATGAAGGTCCGCTTTAACATACTACCAATAGCCAACTAGGATTGCCAAACTCTGGCAAGGTGCACTAGTTCATTTATGTTATATTTTACCTCCCAACACATTGTGAGGTTGTAAATGTAGAAGCAATGATTAATTATAGTGTTTAATTTATTCAGCTAATTGCAAGTACACCTTGGTAGTTCAGTTCCAATGATTGCACAAGACGGGTTAGTGGTCATTCCCTATCAGCGGCAGGCAGAGCTTGTTCTATGCCCTGATATGGTGTTACCATACTAATGTACTGACTAGGCAGCCCATTACTGTATACAAGTCTTATCAGTCTCCGTCAGTCACTTTCACTTGTGTTCTCTCACTGCTGAACAATTGATCATACATATGCCTGGCTGTTGGTGTGACAACAATCCTTTTTACCTACCTTGTTGTTTTCTTCTTCTTTATCAGCATCATTATCATTAGCAGCAGTGGCATTTCACTGTCAATTTCTGTCTGCAGTTCACAGTCACAGATACTGCCCTTTCTATAATGTCGAAATAAGCAAATCCTGTACAAGAAAGGGATCATGGGAAACGGATGAAATTCTGGCTGCAGACTTATGCATTATGTATTCATATTATA
Source organism: Glandirana rugosa (assembly GCA_018402905.1). Classification (NCBI taxonomy): domain Eukaryota; kingdom Metazoa; phylum Chordata; class Amphibia; order Anura; family Ranidae; genus Glandirana; species Glandirana rugosa. The sequence goes on along the minus strand of BLSH010473244.1, from coordinate 577,443 downwards.
GGCACCATTTTAACAGAGAATATTCACAAGTTTGGAAGAACTTTCTCCGTTTGCTCTCAAAATGTAATTTTCTTTATCATTGCTAAATAACTGAACCATGAGCTTGCTATTTATTTTATCATGAAATTCATTTTCCTTTATCTCTCAGTATTTTCTGGGACTTTTTAGGTTAATTTTATTGAGAAGTTACCTTATAATGCAAAAATGTATTTTTCGAATTTAACTTTACAATCTAAATCAGCCTTTCTCAACCTTTTCAACGCCAAGGAACCCTTGAAATAATTCTCCAGTCTCGGGGAACCCCTGCTAAAAATCTGCAACTCATGATACATTAGTGTGGTGGTCAATGGGAAGAATGCTCCTTACACTTGTGGTCATTGGGAAGCATTACCCCCTTACAGATAGCTAAAAATTGGGAATCTATCTGAGAGGTAGAAATTGAGCATTGCTCAAGGAACCCCTAGCAACCTCTGGAGGAACCCTGGTTGAGAAACCCTGATCTAAATGTATTTTATGGCACCACCCTATGCTTTATGCACAAAGGTAAACAGATGCAAATGTAAATTGTTCCTGGAAGTTTGCAATTTAAGGGAAGTGCAATATATTCATTCAAAAGGGGCACTCTAGAAGCTTAAAGCTGAACTCTAGGAAGATATAAAAAACAGACAAATGCAGTTCTTTAATCATTAATACACCTTTACACATATTTGTTTAAATGCAAACGCACCTGAAAAAGAAACCTGAAAAGACCAGGTATCAGCCTCTTGCAGTCCCTGTACAGCAGAGCTCAGAATTGGAGTGGAAGAAGCCGCACAAGGAGTCAATCAGTTCATATGCTGATATGAGAAAGCGGTGACAAAGTGTGTGCTGCTTCTCTTTCACTATCCAGTCACAGGCTAGGCTCGGGATGTGATAACCTGGGCTCAGATGAAAGTGGTTTGAATGAAAGTGGCCGTCATGCAACCTGAAATGCTGAGGACATCTTGTGGTGGAAAAGATGTAGTGCAAGGGCAACTCTGGATTGAAGGTAAGTAAAGCAGAAAAAATGCCTTTATTTTATTTCATCTTTTTATATGCATTTTTTAGCTTTTATTTCTGGGTGGAGTTCTGCTTCAAAGGGCAAGTTAAGGGACCAAAATAATGTTCTGTAGAGAATAACACATAACTTAAAGAGTAACTCTACTTTTGTTGCAAAATAAACAACCCACTCTGGGTGATCAATGTACATTGCAAGGATTTTAACAAACTTTGTTGCAGATTCCTGCCTTTTCTGCTCTGAAGGAATAGGTTTCTGTTAGCTCATATCTTGTGCAGGACTGATTCTGAATGGGAGTGAATTTTTCATTATTGTTCAGCAGATGCACTTGCAGTGTACTAATGCGGAGAATGGCATGGTCTACATTCCTTTAGAAGTAATTAAAGAGGAAGTAAACCCAGATGGGGTTTACTTTCCTCTATATTCCCCTGTAATGTAGAAGCATAATAGGCTACTATGCATCGCATAGTAGCCCATTATGTGCCACTTACCTGTAAACAAAGCCTGCAATGTCCAGCACTGTCCCCTGTCCTGGCGGCGTCCATCTTCTGCCCCTCTTCCTTCCGGGGCAGCGAATCCGGCTCTGTGACTGGCCGGGGTCGTGTGACGTCACTCCTGCCAGTCACGGCACGGTCGCAGTGGAGGAACGGCACGGAGGCCGTTTCTTCACTGCACATGTGCCGACATGACATCGGCACAGCTAGTACACTGCATATCTCCTGAACCGTACAGGTTTGGGAGATATGCAGGGCACCTTTAGGTAAGCCTTATTATAGGCTTAGCTGTAGGTTAAAGTGGTTGTCAAAAGTTGACAACCACTTTAAACCTTTGGTTGTATCTCACCAAACTGAAATTGTTTTAGAAGAGGATGCCTAAAGTCTGACTTGTATCTTAGTGCAGACTTCTGGGAAAATCAATGAGCCAACCACACAAGCACAAAATGCCATCTCTGGGGGTATTATGTACAGAATGCCCCCAGGTTGCTATATTGCATTGCATGTCACAGAGGATTACAGAGCTGCATATTGACAAGGAAAGGTAATTTTTTAATAAGAATGATTGCAATATGGCTTGTGTCACATTTGTATATACTATATATATTTTTTTTATTTGCAATATTTTTTTCCCAAAAAAGTGCAGTTATCCTTTAAAAAACGTTTGCTTACATAAATGAAGTGTCATCTAACATAAAGTCGTATGATCCAGTTGTTAGTCATGTATTGATTTACTCTATTCTCTACTACATATCACAGTGACAATTGACTTTTATGTTTATGTGGACTTTTTCCTTTAAAAATGCTTACTAAAATGTGTGTGAGGGCTTAATAATCAGCAATTTGAGTGCTTGAAACTGAACTCCAGGCAAATAGCTAAACTGACAGCTGAAATACATGTATCTGAACTGGATACCTGCTTAAAGATTTGTAACTTTATTAAGGCATCTTGTGACTAAAGTCCCTACACTTGCTGATTGGACAATAAAGGGACATCACCTAACTGATGAAATCATCACTCTGCTCCAAAAAATAGAATGTCAATGCAGCAGAGCCTGACTGCCTACTAAGTATTACAGGATACTTGTATCAATACCGAGGCAGTTACTCACAGTAGTTGAATTTGAAAATAAAGTTAATGATTTTTTAATCCAATCTCCAGAAAATCTTGTAGTGGAGCTGTTCCCACAATACAAGAGTTAACTGCTTGTTTATGTCTAGGGAATTTAAAATAAGTGACACTTACCTGATCCTCCCGCTCCCTGGCAGATGGTGTTCCCCCAGCCGCGGCAGTGGACCGTTTCTCAGTGTTCGCATTTCCAATGCAGGGCTATGGTCCACTGATGACATCAAAGGAGCTTAAGACTGCCAGAGTATGGGGGAAACAAAGCTTCAGGAACCATTCTTGCAGTGCAGAGTAGTCTATAGGAGTGGAAGATTGGGTAAGTAAATGCTTTATCAATTGCCCTATACATAAACGAGCAGTTAATCCCTGCAGCCTCACTGCAAGGGAGGATTTTTAGGTTTCCAAAAGTTCAGCTATAATTAATACAAAACAGAAGTAAATTCATACAGTGGGCAAAATAATTATTTGATCCCCTGCAGATTTTGTAAATTTGCCTACTGAAGCCCCGCCCACGCGAAGCAAATTTTGGATAGGAATTTGCATTTGACGGCCAGTCGTCTGAAATTCTTACCGTTAGTATGCTCATTTCGACAGCCAATATAGATTTTTTGTAGGTCAAAAGCTAGTTGTGCAGACTAGGAAATTTTTTTCATACGGCAACTCAACGTCCGATTTTCGTATCATTAGTATGGGTTTCGTATGCAAAAAATCGTACCATCACGACGCTCAGAAACAGAAAAATACATACAAAATTATTCAACACATTACTTCACTTCTGACGTTGAATTCGGTCGCACGAAAATTTTCATATCGCTAGTAAGCTCTTCACTTTCGACATGAGACAAGCATCCAACAAAAAAACAGACAGACATTCTGTTGTCCAAAATTCGCATTGTGTGTACGAGGCTTTAAAAAGAAATGAAGGGTACATCATTTTTATCATAGGTGTATTTAAATGATAGAGACAGAATATCAACTAAAAATTCAGAAAAAAACTAGAGGTGCACCGAATGGAAATTTTAGTGCCGAAACCGAAAATGCCAGTTTTTAAAAAATATTTATATTTTTATATATAATTGTATTGTATTTGACTTTTTAAATTAATATGAATTTATTGTTGCCCATTATTGGCACCTTTAGTGCAAGAAAAGCTCAAGAAAAATGCAGTCTGCAGTCTCTGACCATCTCCTGTAGTATGTCTGCAAACTTTTACTTAAACTTAAACACATTGCTAAAAGTATTAGCATCCATTCGGTGCACCTCTAGCAGTCATGAGACAGGAGATGATCAGAGACTGCAGACATACTACAGGAGATAGTCAGAGACTGCAGACATACTACAAGAGATGGTCAGAGAGTGCAGACATACTACAGGGGATGGTCAAAGAGAGACTGCAGACATACTATAGGAGATGGTCAGAGACTGCAGACATGATACAAGAGATGGTCAGAGACTGCAGACATGCTACAGGAAATGGTCAGAGACTGCAGACATGATATCAGTGCCCATCAAATGCAGCCTCACCTGTGCCCATGAGATGCAGCCTACTGGTGCCCATGAGATGCAGTCTCACCAGTGCCCATGAGATGCAGTATCACCAGTGCCCATGAGATGCAGCCTCACCAGTGCCCATAATATTCAGCCTCCCCAGTGCCCATAATATGCAGCCTCCCCAGTGCCCATAATATGCAGTCTCACCAGTGCCCATAATATGCAGTTTCATCAGTGCCCATAATATGCAGTCTCACCAGTGCCCATAATATGCAGCCTCCCCAGTGCCCATAATATGCAGTGTCACCAGTGCCCATAATATGTAGCCTCCCCAGTGCCCATAATATGCAGTCTCACCAGCGCCCATAATTTGCAGTCTCACCAGTGCCCATAATTTGCAGTCTCATCAGTGCCCATAATATGCAGTCTCATCAGTGCCCATAATATGCAGTCTCATCAGTGCCCATAATATGCAGTCTCACCAGTGCCCATAATATGCAGTCTCATCAGTGCCCATAACATGCAGTCTCACCAGTGCCCATAATATGCAGTCTCACTAGTGCTCATAATATGCAGTCTTATCAGTACCCATAATATGCAGTCTCATCAGTGGCCATAATATGCAGTCTCATCAGTCACCATAATATGCAGTCTCACCAGTGCCCATAATATGTAGTCTCATCAGTGCCCATGAGGTGCAGCCTCCCCAGTGCCCATGAGATGCAGCCTCCTCAGTGCCTGGTAGTGCAAGCTCCCACTGTGCCACAGAGCTGGATTGAATCGCTGGGACAGGCTGTAACAATGTCCCGCCTCCTACACCAGCTCTTGTGACACACGTCACACTGATTCAATATTCCGGCATTGGATCAGTGTTCCGCCTATCACAAGAGCCGGTCTAGGAGGCAGGACATGTGTTATAGCGCCGCCCGGCGATTCAATCCAGCTCCGTGACATAGCAGGAAATCGCCGTGCCAGGAGGAGGACACTAACATGGAGAGGAGGAGGGAGGTGAGGACGGAGGGGAGGGCTCTGACAGGCGCGCCAGTATGACACATGTGTGGCACCCGGAGCGGACCGCCCCCTTTTTGGTGGCATTATCGTCACCTTTTTTTCTTTCGGCCGGATGCCGAAAACACCATTTTCGCCCGATACATTTCGGCGGACGAAATTTCGGTGCACCTCAAAAAAAAACCCATAATATAAATGTTATTGAGTCGCAGTTAAGTGAGTAAAATACTCTATATTTCCAGAAGTATTGGGGCGCCCGCCTTTACACATACATGAACTTTAATGACATCCCAGTCTTAGTCCGTAGGGTTCAATATTGAGTTGGCCCACCCTTTGCAGTTATAACAGCTTCAACTCTTCTGGGAAGGCTGTCCACAAGGTTTGGGAATGTTTGACCATTCTTCCAGAAGCGCATTTGTGAGGTCAAGCACTGATGTTGGACGAGAAGGCCTGGCTCACAGTCTCCGCACAAACTTATCCCAAAGGTGTTCTATGGGGTTAAGGTCAGGACTCTGTGCAGGCCAGTCAAATTCCTCAACCCCAAACTCACTCATTCATGTCCTTATGGACCAGTCTGAGCAGTCAGTCTTTATAACATTTGTATCATGTGTTTTCTCTGGATTTTTGGTTCATATTCTGTCTTTATCATTTAAAATACACCTATGATAACAATTATAGACCCTTCATTTATTTGTAAGTGGGCAAACTTACAAAATTTGCAGGGGATCAAATAATTATTTTCGCCATTGTATATTAAATGCTTTTTCATTTAAAAACTAATTTTACATAAGGTCCATAGGTGGTGAGCAATTTAGGAAAACATAATACATTGCGTTTTTTGGGCAATTTTGTTTGTGTCAGGTTGGCAAATGGCACATGTGCACAGTACCTGCTGAATTCTCAGCATCCTTCAGGTGCTGGGAATTGTTCTGTGCTGTGCTGGGGTGTTGTCAGTGTTTTCCCCTTCCTAAGCAAGTGATCTCTTAGCTCAATGTCTATTAACCAGTAGCCATGGAGAACGGTTGTGACGTGTGTCTTTTATCAACAGAACCATTCTTGCCTCCACTATTCTGAAATGAGGCTTGGATTCTTATATTAGGATTTAGTAGTGATATCAGCGGTGGGAGATGCCTACCAACAAGGAAGTGGAGGGCCAGAATAAAGACAAGATGGCACTGGCTTCGTCGGATAGGGATTGGCGTAGCCTCCTAGGGTTAACATGCTAAGCAAACTCATTCTAGGAATTGTAGCAGTCCAGGCTACTTTTTGGGACTTTTGCATTTTATGGGATGTAGAATGGAGGATTTACTTGTGCTTTAAAGATTTAATTATAATGCTGTCTAAGAAACAGGATTTTACTCTTATCAATTGTTTTCATACATTGAGGAAACTTATTATAACCTTTGTTATGATCTTTGTCTTTACTTCCCGTCATTGTTTTTTTTTCTTCTCATATTGGCAACACACACCTCAATAAATGCATGCTACTCAAATCGGAGCACAATGAAGTACTTTGTACTGGGTGTGTGAGTGTAACAGAGGCTTTTTGGCAAGGTTTGCAGCTAGTTGTGCAATTTGGGGTTTCCCGGCATTCTTGTGTAAGCAAAAAAATGTACGTTTCACCCTGTGAAATTATTTGGCAGGTAGGAGGGAGAAAATGTTGTACAAGCAACATTTTTATACAAGCAACTATTGCTGTTTAACCACCTCAATAATGAGTACTTTCACCCTCTTGCTGCCCAGGCCAATTTTCAGCTTTCAGTGCTGTCGCACTTCAAATGACAATTGCGCGGTCATGCAATGCTGTACCCAAACACATTTTTTATCATTTTCTTTCCACAAATAGAGCTTTATTTTTGTGGTATTTAATCACTGCTAAGTTTTTTATTTTTTGCTAAGAAAATTGTGTAAATAAGTATTTTTTTCTCCTTCACTGATGTATGCTGATGAGGCTGCACTGAGGAAACACTAATAGGCTGCACTGATGAGGCGACACTGAAGGGCACTGATGGGGTGGCACTGATGAGGAAGCACTAATAATATGCACTGATGGGCACTGATATGCAGCACTGATGAGCACTGATAGGCGGCACTGTTAGGTGACACTGATACATGGCACTGATGGGCACTGAAAGGCAGCACTGATTAGCCTCACTGATGGGCACAGACTGGTGTCACTGATGGACACAGACTGGTGTCACTGATGGGCACAGAGTGGCATCATTAATGGGTACTTTTGGGGCTGCATTGTGATCAGGGCACTGATGCTCAGTGCCCTCATTGCCTATACACATCTCCCCTGTGAAGAGATGCTGCTGATCGGCTCTCCTCACCTCACACTCTGTCAGTGTGAGGCGAGGAGAGCAGATAAACGGCATCTCCTTGTTTACATGTGACCGGCTGTGATTGGACATTGGAATCTTTGCCAAGATTGGGGTCATGGCATGTCCCAGGGACACACCGTGCCTACGATTGGTGCGCAGTCGTGACTAAACTGGGCGCCGTCATATGACGTCATCCCAGAACAAGAGCCGTCCCACTCCGTCGGGGGACTTTACCAGTGTATAGTGTACCATATACATGAAAAAAATATAAATTCATGCTTCAATAGGATATTTTCCAATGCTTCATATACCCCTTTTAAAAATATTTCTATAATATAAACCAATATCAGCTTGAGCAAGTAGCTGTAGAGAAAAGTCCACTAAGGCTATGCTCATCACACTGATAAATACGGCACTGATTGGATATCATTAGTTATTTCCCTGATTTACTCATTGATACAGAGCCAACGCATTTATAGCAATTTACAGGGTATATAGAACCATTCACATCTGCCCATTCCAAACACAGGTAGAACATTCCACCCCATGCATTTGATGTTCTTGTGCAAAACTCATGTCTCCAATAATGAAAAGAGTTTTGGTCACTGTGAGATCTTGCATTAAATTGACATTCTCCTTTTATAAAAGGGAATTTCTATTTTACTTTCAACTATATACAATTCAATCCCTTTGATCATAGGTGTAGAGTTTTCAATTTTATTAATAAATAACCAGTGCCGAGACAAGATCATCGCAAGATGGGTAATCTTAACACTTACCCTATAAATTCCCTTTGCAAGCCAAAATTCTCCCCAAACAAAAATTTCCCCTCTTCCAGTACAAATCCTGCCTCCCGGCTCAAATCCTCTCCCTCCCCAAATCCCCCCTCTTAGCACAAATCCTCTACCCCTAAAATTTCCCATCTGAGCATAAATTCTCCCATCCTCCAAATCCCCCACTCCCAGCACAATTCCCCCAAGATACCTTCTCCTAGCACTAATCCCCCACCCCCAAATTTCCCTTCCTATCACAAATCCCCCCAATCATCCCCACTAGCACAATTTTTACACAATAACTATTGATTTGTATAAGATCTTAGGTGTGATATAAGAATATCAACAATTGTGTTACTAACACAGGAGAAAAGGCAATGAACACAACATGAGGAGGCAGGACTATACCAGGTGATCTGCAAAGCATATAAAAAGCAAAATGAAATATGGTGCTACCTCCCAGGAGCATTGCATTGAGTGGTTTATAAGTTTGCGCAAAGGAGCTTAAAGTGGACCTTTCCCAACTCAAAATATCTTCAAGTCATTTATTAAAAAAAAAATATTTGGTTGATTATAATTACTGCCTATAGTTACAGACTAAATTATGTGCTTTAAAAATCAGTGCGGAAATTATTGTCTGTTCATGGTTCCAGCTTTTGGCTAAAAAAAAAAGGACTGGCATATTCCAGTCTAACAGGGCTTAACATTTAATGTCCTTACAACAGCCATACTGACAAAAAAAACCTTTGGTGGAAGCCATATAATCTATATTTTTAAATTGTGGGAGGATTCCCACATAACAGAAGGGCATTACTGAGTAGAGAGAAGATCCAAATCCAGCACACAGAGATTCTCCAACATTGGAAAAACCCTTTGTGTAATAATGAAAATTTCCAAACTGAAGCTTTTGTTTTCACCCTCTAGGGTAGCCCTAAGCTGTGCAGGCATTGCATCAGGCTGACAAATTGGGGGCAGGATAGGGACATTAATGGTCACCTTTAGAGATGGAAATGAGAGTGATTGTAAGGAATCTACAGGGAAACAAATCATTGATGAGGGACAGATGTGTACAAGTAGATTACCTATGGAGCTGTGCAGTAGAAGCTTTGTGAGAAATAGGATGTTTTGGAAGACTATAGTGAGCCAGTGAAAAGCCTGGCACTAAGGGAAGACAGCTGATCAGTGCTCAGATGTGGACAAACCTACAATGAGGACAAAAAATAGTCACTGGGATAGAGAGAGAGAGAGGCTATAAAGCCATGTTAATGATATCCTTCCTAGTGCCCAGCCTAAAGTGAATTGTTGCAATAGATCAGCTTAACTGTTCTTAAAAGCAATCAAGCAACATCTAAGCAAAACTAGACCATTGAGCTTTCCTATGAAAACCTGACCATTTATCTAATTCTGTAGGTTTAACTTTGAAAGAGGTTGGGTGTGGGATTAGTAGACATTGGCTTTTTCCAGCTGGGAATTTTTATTAAATTACTATAGCACTACTAATAAAGTGATTGTCTCAGATGATGATGTGACCGGATGCTGGAGTGAGCAGAGCTCTTGCTCTGTTCCATGTGAGACCTGACACCCTGCCGCTGGAGCCTTGTGCTTTGAGCCCTCACGCTGGAGCCCTGAGTCTAGAACCCTGACGCTGGAACCCCCGTAGCGCCTAACAGCGCTCTCAGCCCGGAAGGCTGGAGGGATGTCGGTGTTCCCTCTGAATAGCTGGGGGCGGCTCGGATGAGCGGAGGACGGATGGGTGCACTGTAAAGAGCCAACGGGAGCTGGCGGGTCGGAGTTCTCCTACTGGTGCGGGGGGATAGAACGGTTTACCGGAGATCTCTGTCCCATCCTTGTAGCCTGACACACAAAATCTCTCTGGCGGCCTGGTCTACAGTATCTCCGCATACCCCCGCACATGGATATTCTGTACATGCACTCCCTTGGATGGACTGTCCGGTGAAAGGTGGATCCCACCATTAGGCTGCGGTGACTGACACTGGAGAGACAGCACTGAGCAATGGCACAGCCATGATTTTGAGAGTAGGGAACCGTGAGTAACAAAGACAATTAAACAGTGAGAAGCATTGCATATTGAGTGGAATTGGATTACAAAGGTCACAGTTTATAATCCCTCAACATTCATTTTGGCTACAGTTACCAATATGAGAGATGGGATTGCCAGCATGTGAAGCATTACAAAGTATATGCAAGCTGAAATCTAACATGTAATATGCCTTATAAAAGTTGGTAAAACCACACTAGCTAACTCTCATTGCACTGGATCTCAAACAGAAGCTGGAGGGGAGTCTTCTTTGTTTTTTTTCCCCTCTCCTTGTCTCTTTTTTGGTATTGCTCTCTTATGTCCCTAATAGAACTGTATCATAAACATTGGGCAATTCACCAACTCAATGAACTGTAAAAACCTAGCTGGAATTTAGCTGGGATGTAATATATGGTGCTGTTGATATAGACACCTGGCACACTCTTTTCTTGCAAAGAACACATAAATCATAAGCTGCTGTATGTTGTTGCTTGTATTCAAGTAACATTCATTATAAAAGACACTTGGAAAAATAATCTATGTGGACTTTATGCTGCTACTCCAGTCTAAAGAAAATATGAGGTAAATGGTCAGACTGGAGCAGTAACACTGGGTGGCTTTATATTATCTGGGGCTCTCTTCTCATTCCTTTTTTTTGCCTTATCCCACTTTAAAAGGGTTATATGTCTCATAGGAAGCTGTGAAGATTGGGGACAATTTCCCCTACCATACGGTTTAAAGAGGCTACTCTTCACCTTCTTATATGTTGGGCTGCATTGGATTCTGAACGCAAGCTGTGGCTATCGATGCCTACTATAAGAATACAATCATAAACTATAGCTAACGGCACAACTTGCATCTGAGGGGTACGGCGATAGCACTTTGCTTTGTCCTTCTGGTGGAACCCTGGAATATTTGCAATAACGCACTGTAATGTTCCACTGTGTCAAGCAATAACACATCTTAAGGGGGTGAGATATAGGCCAAGCCTGAGAAGTTTTGACTGAGGTACTGAGCTGTGTTCAGAAGCAGTGAGACTCAAGAGAGGCCCAAGATCTATGGCAATTTGGACCCAGTGGGCACTGTTCACCATGGTAAGAAAAAAGGGAGAGGAGGTGGCACCGCAAGAACTGGCTGGCACACAAAAAACTGTCAAGGAAAAAACTAAAGGGAACCAGGCAGAATCATATTAGAAGAGTATTCCTAAATCTACAAATTCAGACTGCGAATGCTGGTTCAAGGGCTGTTTTGTCCCTTGATGCCATTAAGGCATTCGACAGCCTGGACTGGAGATTTCTTTGGTGGGTTCTGGAAACTTTCCGGTTTGGTCCCTCCTTTATCGGGTGGGTTAAGACCCTTTATAATGATCCTAGTGCTAAGGTCCAGGTTAATGGAGTATGCTCGGAGAGATTTTGGTTGGCGAGGGGGACGAGACAGGGGTGCCCATTGTCGCCCCTGCTCTTTGCCCTTGCAATAGAGCCTTTAGCAATAGCAATTAGAGCGTCCACAGAACTGAGTGGTTTCCAAAGAGTTTTTGGAGAGGAGAGAGTTGCTTTATTTGCGGATGACATCCTGCTATTTCTGGGGGACACCCAAACTTCACTCTCAAATGCAATAAACTTGTTAAAGATTTTGGGACCTTTTCTGCCCTTAACATCAATTGGGAAAAGTCGGTGTTGCTACCGTATCATCCTCAACCCCCAATTTGGTAGTAGTAGACAGAATGAAATACCTCTGTATTAAATTCTCGAAGGACACGAAGGATTACCTAGTTGATAACATGACTCTTGAACAAATGTAAAAGTAAAGGTGAGATCTTCCTCTCTCTATGGCAGGGAGGTGTAATCTTATTAGAATGGTGTGGCTTCCGCAATTATTGTACCTGCTTCACAACTCGCCAGTTTGGATACATAAAAGGTGGTTTCAGAGCATTGATACACTTTTTAGGACATTAATATGGAAGGGGGGAGCCTCCAGGATTCGCCTGAATACTCTCCAATTGCAGCTAAATGAGGGAGGGGTGGCCATTCACTCTAAGGTTAGTGTAGGAACCCACTGGTAAAACGGGGTACTTTGCAGCAGTCAGTGGGCTTAAGCACTTCATGGCCATTCAGTGTGACCAAACCCCCGTATTTTTGCATTTTTTGCTATATACGTTTAGATGCTTTTAAACAGCCTGGCAGGAGTAAGTATCATGTGTGCGCTGTAATATGCATTTTTTTGTCTATTGGTCTTTACAAGCAGCACCATGCGTTTGGTAGGGTGTTTCCCCCAAATATGTATTTTTTTGTATGCTGAGGTCCTGACCAGACCTTTTGGGCTGGTGAACCCCATCCTCCATAATTACCCCCAATCAGTGTCCACCCGATCCATGGGATGTGTCCTCTGGTCTCCCATAAAGAGAGGCGTTGGCTTCCATTGTTTAAGAGATAGGAGCATTCACTCTAAGGTTAGTGTAGGAACCCACTGGTAAAACGGGGTACTTTGCAGCAGTCAGTAGGCTTAAGCACTTCATGGCCATTCAGTGTGACCAAACCCCCCGTATTTTTGCATTTTTTGCTATATGCAGTTACCCTTAAGACACTTCTGTAGCACCAGATCAATTTGTCAACTCACAGTAAGCAAATATGCTTAGTCATATTTAGTGTATTCTCTAAGTTACTCTGGGATCAGCCAATATAAGTCATAGTAAATACAGATGCATCACAAGCTCTAGTCTAGTCTAATGACTTGGGTAGACAACATTGCATATTCCCTACCTATGGCCTGTTTTGTATCTAAAAACAGATCTAATAAAGCAAAACTCATTTTGTATAGACATTTTACAGCCAAGCCAATGGCTAGTTTTCATTTTGTCAATTATACATTCTTTAGACTTCCTAAATGTATTTTGCAGTCACTATTTTCAATGACACGTTGATCCTCTTTCTCTTTGAAGAAGACTAGAAGTGCTTTAAGTAGGGTTTTAAGCATCAAAGAGATCACAATTCACAAGTTGGGGCTGAGAAACATGTAGTTAAAGAAAATAACGATCTGTCTTCTGCAACAGACTTTTAACAGACACTAAGTAAGTAGATTGTCAATTAAACATTTATCACATTGCTTTACATTATTTAAATTTGGTTACTTAGGACAGATGTTTATTTTAACGCACACGTAATATTTCAGTGTCATCACACAGTTGTGTAGTATAATAGAAAACGCTGTTAAGAAGAATAAAGTCATGGACTACCTGGGCCATATTTCCAAATGACTATGTGTGACTCAGACATATAAGACTAGAGCTTTGGGGGGGCTATAGACGACATAGGTAAGTATACGGATGCACAGAGCTGTTGAAAAGGCATTCTATAAACAGAGCTGTGTGTTTAAATCGATGGAGTGAAATTAAATACTTGAATGTTTTACACTGGTATATACGCTAAATACCTGTACAAGCAAATTGAAAGAGTAAACACATCAAATACTATTTACAAGGTTAATTACTTCACCTCTTATACAGCACAGTCCCAAAAAATGTTTTTCTTCCAAGAGTAACAATGAAAGTAGAAGAACTTATACTCACACTTGCCTTGCAAAATCACTCATTTTACAGTACTTTTATGTAGAATACTTTTACAGTCTAGAATGCAAAAAAGCCATGAAACACTTATTTCACTTACTTAGTATTTTTATATATTTTATATTCCTTCAAGTAAGATTTCAAACAATTTCAAATGGATGGAAAATTGGATATGTTAGTGACTGGGATTGCCAAAGGGCTGCAATAAATATGTGGTTTTGTGAGACTGAACAGAAGTATATACTTAAGTTTTGACCTTTACAAATGGCATATCCTGCACCACTCTGGGATGGCACAACACAAAGCACAACTGGCATCAGAGGTTACACACGAATTTGATTATGCCTTCTTGAAAGCTTTTAAGTAATCATACAATCAAAACTGTGGTGGACATCAGGGGCATTACCACAGATCATGGGGCCCCCATAGAAAAAATGTAATGGATCCCACGACAACCTCTCAACTTTTATTAATCTTAGCATTAGTTCTTATATAGGCGAAGTCACCTGGTGGCACCGCCCTTACCTATATAAGAATAAGGAGGCATTCGGAAGTCAGCCGTCAATGAGTGCGTCATAAGTCCCTATGTGAATGAGCTACCCATTCACCAAAAAAGTGTCAAAAAGCAATAAAAAAAACACAGAGACAGTTTTTGACAATTCCTTTATTAAAAAATAAAAAAACAACGTCCCCTGATGTAAATCCATTGTCACTCACGACGCCCGCCTCACCACCACCAAAAAAAAAAAAGCTCCGTACTCATTGAAGTTGGACTACAAATAGATATGTCAGTGATAAGCCTTCTGACATATTCCGCTCTAGTTACTACAATAAGGGCTTGTGGCATGCGTTTTCAGGGCAGTTGTGGTGAAGCCCCATTTACTTGGCAGTACTGTCTGCTAAATGTGACAAAGGGGATACTCTTTTCCGCACTATATTGCATAGCATTACTGCCACGGCATATGCATACCCCCGAATGGCTGCCTTTGCAGCTTAGGTCGGCGGTTGGTGACCGCACTGACCTCAAGTGTAAACTAAGCCTAAAACAGGTAACATTCAGCTCTAGCTGGAGAGCACACCTGACCAGAGGAGGATTATACAGGGTGGGCCATTTATATGGATACACCTTAATAAAATGGGAATGGTTGGTGATATTAACTTCCTGTTTGTGGCACATTAGTATATGTGAGGGGGGGAACTTTTCGGTGGGACATATTAGGAGGAGACCAGTCCACACGAGAGGTCGATCTCGACTTACAATGGACAAAATCCGAATCAAATGTGAACTCCAGTCACGCCAGTGGTTGGCGGCTGGATTCGACGTTTCCGTCGGTAAGCCCCCATACGTATACGGCACCGTCATTACGATACGTTATATCACGCCTTTTCTCATAGGGGAAACAGTGTAAATCGTCTGTCATGACGGTTCATTTACCCCGAAGTGGTGTTGACGGGACTTTTGCGTACGGTGTTCGGGAATAACATCATTGATCTCGCCTTATACAGTCT
>BLSH010473244.1:550251-561035 GCA_018402905.1 Glandirana rugosa | reverse complement strand
TGATGTGTCACATGACCCTCTTCCTATTGAAAAAACAAAAGTTGGATTCAAAATGTCCGACTTCAAAATGGCCGCCATGGTCACCACCCATCTTGAAAAGTTTCCCCCCTCACATATACTAATGTGCCACAAACAGGAAGTTAATATCACCAACCATTCCCATTTTATTAAGGTGTATCCATATAAATGGCCCACCCTGTTCAACGAGTCTTCAGGATTTGGACGATCAAAGTGAAGAAAATGTGATCAGCACACCAAGGATTCCTCAAAAGGAATTTATTTTCGTGGTCACATGATAAATATACAGCAACATTTTGAAGCCACGCAGGGCCCCTTCGTCAGGCAAGTCACATCCTTGGTTTGCTAATGATTAACCACTTGCTGACCAGCCGGCGTCACTATACAGCGGCAGGTCGGCTCTCCTGCGCGAACCGATGTATCTGTACATCGGTGGGATTGCGGGCGCGCATCCCCCATAGGTCCTGCAGACTCGATGCCTGCGGCGATCCGCAATCGTTCTACACAGAGGCAGACATGTCTTTACATAGGCAGTTCCCTGTTCTGACAGGGGACATGTCTGAGATCTGCTGTTCCCAGTAATCAGGAACAGCGATCTCTGTCATGGCCCTGGCAGCCAATCCCCCCTACAGTTAGAACACACCCAGGGAACACAGTTAACCCCTTGATCGCCCCTAGTGTTAACCCCTTGCCTGATCAGTGCATTTTTATAGCACTGATCAATGTAATAATGACAATGGTCCCCAAAAAGTATCATTTGGGGTCAGATTTGCCCGCCGCAGTGTCGCAGTCCGCTAAAAATCGCAGATTGCCGCCATTACTAGTGAAAAGTCCATAAATCTATCCCGTAGTTTGTAGACGCGATAACTTTTGCGCAAACCAATCAATATACGCCTATTGCGATTTTTTTTCTACCAAAAATATGTAGAAAAATACATATTGGCCTAAACTGATGAATACATTTGTTTTTTGTATACTTTTTTTGGGATATGTTTTATAACAGAAAGTAAAAAGTTATGGTAAATGGACAATGGTAATTGTCTGCCTTTTTTTGTTTATAGCGCAAAAAATAAAAACCGCAGAGGTGATCAAATACCACCAAAAGAAAGCTCTATTTGTGGGGAAAAAAGACGGCAATTTTGTTTGGGTACGGCGTCGCATGCCCGCACAATTGTCAGTTAACCACTTACCCACCGGGGCCCGTTTTTACATTTGTTGGTTACAAGTTAAAAACATTTTTTTTTGCTAGAAAATTACTTAGAACCCCCAAACATTATATATATATTTTTTAAACACCCTAGAGAATAAAATGGCGATCGTTGCAATACTTTTTGTCACACGGTATTTGCGCAGCGGTCTTTCAATCTCAATTTTTTTGGAAAAATTTAACTTTTTTGAGTTAAAAAATAAGACAACAATAAAGTTAGCCCAATTTTTTTGTATATTGTGAAAGAGGTTGTTATGCCAAGTAAATAGATACCATACATGTTATGGCTGAAAATTGCGCACACTTGCGGAATGGCGACAAATTCCTGTACTTAAAAATCTCCATAGGCAACCTTTTAAAAATTTTTAACGGTAACCAGGTTAGAGGTGCAGAGGAGGTCTTTTGGTAGAATTACTGCTCACACTCTGGTGATTGTGGCAATACCTCACATGTGTGGTTTTAACACCGTTTTCATATGCAGGCACAACTTACGAATGCGGTTTCTTTGCTGCGTGAGCTCGCGGGGACGGTGGCGCTTTAAATTTTTTTTTTTTAACACTGTTCCTTTAACCACTTGCCGACCGCAGTCTGACGGCGACAGAGTGGCTTGTTATCGCAAATGCGATAACTAGTGCTGTGAGCGCGCGCACGGTGTCCGGGGGGGGCCAGGGAGCGGGTAGGGTGGACTCGATCACCGCCGGCTACCCGCAATGGCCCCCCGCAATGGCCCCCCGCAGTGAGAGAACGGAGGTCCGTGTAAGTAAACATACAAAGAGGGGGAAGGGCTGTGATCACAGGCTTCCTGTATATGGAAGCCATGATCACCCCCTTCCCCCAGCCAGGGCAGCTCACACACAGTTAGAACACGCCCAGGGAAGATAGTTAACCCTCAGAGGGCCTCCTGCAGGTTAACCCCTTCACTGCCAATGGCATTTACACAGTAATCAGTGCATTTTTATAGTACTGATCGCTGTATAAATGCCAGTGGTCCCAAAAAAGTGTCAAAATGGTCCGACATGTCCTCTGTAATATCGCAGTACCGCTAAAAATCGCAGATCGTCGCCATTACTAGTAAAAAAAAAATAAATAAATAAAAACCCCAGAAATTAATTCTCATCGTCCGTAAACACGGCAACTTTTGAGCAAACCAATCAATAAATGCAGATTGCGTTTTTTTTTTACCAAAAATATGAGGAAGAATCTAAATCGGCCAAAATGGATGGAAAAAAATGTTTTGTTATATATTTTTTTTGGATTTGTATTTTAGCAAAAAGTAAGAAATGTGGGTTTTTTTGCAAAATTGTCGCTCTTCTTTTGTTTATAGCGGCGATCAGAAATGACGCAGAGGTGATCAAATACCACCAAAAGAAAGCTCTATTTGTGGGGAAAAAAGGGCGCAAATTTAATTTGGGTACAACGTCGCATGACCGCGCAATTGTCAGTTAAAGCGACGCAGCGCCGAATCACAAAAAGTGCTCTGGTCCTAAAGTGGGAAAACCTTCCGGGGCTGAAGTGGTTAAAAAAAAAATTCGGATCACTTTTATTGCTATCACAAGGAATGTACACATCCCTTGTGATAGTAATATATGGTGACAGGTACTCTTTATGGAGGGCTGGAGGGTCTAAAAGACTCCCCATCCCTCCTTTACACTTCTCAGTATTCAGATCTCCAAAAACCGCGATTCTAAATACTGTCATTTTTTTTAAAACCGGCGCCGTTAGCCGCTGAGTAAACCGAGCGGCTCCCGAGCCGGATCGGCCATTATCCCCGGATAGTCGACTGTCCGCTCTAAAATACGGTACCGGGATATAGATTACAGCTGCAGGCTATATGCCGATACCATCCACTGAAAGTAGCTGCCACCTATTTAGGCCCCTTTCACACGGTCGGTTCATTCGGGTCTGCCTGTCAGTTTTTCAGGCGGACCTGAATGGACGCTCCATTGCTCTCCTGGAGCGACGGATGTCAGTGGTGACATGTCCGCTGACACCCGATCCGCTCCGATCCGCCAAAAACAGACTGATGGAAACCCTATTTTCCATCCGTCTGGCGAATCGGATGAACACGGACAGACGGTCCATGTTCATCCGATTCTCCATAGAGCAGAATGGAGCTGTGACAGGACAGTTTCTGCATGGAGTGCAGAGTCTGTCCTGTCATCCGCCGGCTCAGCGGGGATAAACAGACGGATCCCCACTGAGCAGCGGAGCCCATCAAAACGGGCTCCGCTGGTGTGAAATGACCCTTACAGCGCTGGCGGTGAAGTGGTTAAAGTGACGCAGTGCCGTATCGCAAAAAATGGCCTGGTCAGGAAGGGGGTAAATCCTTCCGGGGTTGAAGTGGTTAAGCACAACCTTATTGTGTGAAATGCGTCTACCCAGACTGCTTGTTGGTGTCCTACGGTGCCGCCTTGGGTTTCTTCAGTAAATGGCATTTGGAACTACATGATGTGCAGCCATTTCTTTTTATCTGGTCACATCCTTGATGTGCTGATGACATTTTCTCCACTTTGATCACCCACAGTTTCCAGCCTATGGTCATTACAGCACCCAGCACTACTGAATAGCCAGTTTTTTGATTGTGCATAGGGAATATTGCGCTTGTACAGGATGTGGACAGCGCAAGGCATGCAAGAAGAAAATTTAAAGACTGGATCTTAAAAAATAAATATTTTACTTACAGTGATATACAAAACTGAATATTCATTTGCAAGATTAGTTCTACTTTAAGATCTATGTAAACAGTGTGCTTTTCATTACAGAGTGTGTAACATTAGAGCCAAGCATCCAATAATCACATAATGTACAGTCCAAAGCCAGCTTCTGCTACTGATTAGTATCTACAAAGGTGAAGCATTGTCTAGCTGGGTTGACAGGTGTGTACTGCTAGCGTTGGCCAGATTTACTTCTACCTACGGGGTGGATTTATTTTGTAATGTGTCCACTTTCTATGCTGTGTAAGTGGAAACATTGTTACAAATTGATTCCCTAAAATGGAGCGCGTCTTCTCATGTAGCTCTAGGAAACCAAAGTGTTCATCATGATTAGAATTCTACGCATACAACACATGATTTTTGCCAGCAATAATCAGCCAGTGAGAGGATATAAGAAAGAGTAACAGTAATCACAGTAATGAGTGCATGGATGTAAGGCGGATTTTCTCTGTTGGCAGCAAACAATTTAAATAAGTGTGCTTTTAATTAAATAGTGTATATAACTCATCTACGAATAAAATGTAGAAGCAGTAATCATATGCTTGATCAATTGTTTTGTTTTATCCTTTATGCCCTCATTTTTGAAAAAGAAGGTGGCTCCATTGCCTTGCAGGGTCACCCTAGAGCCACACTCACGTACGCATGATCAGGACTACAGCTGTACCAAGTCTACATGGATAGCCTCCTTTGTAAACTCCAGTTCTTATGCCTCGTACACACAGGTCGACGATTGTATACAACAGGTCGTATGCTAAATCAACCGTTAGTACACGCGATTAGAACAGCCGACGTACAGAAGTTGTATGAGCAGACTAGAAAACTTGGTAGTACCAACAAGCTCTCATACGACCGTTGTATCGTGTGTACAGAGAAGTTGGTCCAACAAGTTGTACTGTGCAAAACACGCATGCTCAGAAGTCATGAACGGCCAGACACTAATTACATGCACCTGAACTTTCTCTTTATACGTTCAACACGTCACTACATTCAGCTTGGTCGTTACGATCGTGTAGTGCATGTCAGTATGCTAGATACAACAGCCAACATACAATTTGAGCTGTTCGGTCGTACGACCGTTGCACCGTGTGTACGAAGCTTTAGATTGACAGCTGGTTTTGATCCTACATGTGTGGTGTGCACAGTGCTCACTCCCCAGCCGGAAGTTCAGGATAGCAGCATGCATAGTTATACACTGGCGCAGGGAGTCATACGGTGGTCACATTTTCTAAGGGTAAAAACTGTTTGGGAGCTAAAAAAGGTCATCTTAAAGCGGACATTCATCCCCCCATTTTTTTTTTTTTAACCCTGCTTATCAGGGATTGTCTTCTGCGCAATTCAGATACTCACCCACCCAGCGGATCTAGCATTGCCCCGCTGAGATCCTCTTATGTTTTTGCACTGCCATGTTTTCTGTGACAGTGGGCCTAACGATGTCACACTGCTAGGCCTGCCCCGCCCCTCCTTTACTGAATCAAGGACAATGCCTCCTGGGATATGTGATGAGTATATCCAGAAGGCAAAGGGAGTACAGTGCATGTCATTCACCTAGATCAGTGGTTCTCAAATCCGGTCCTCTGGACCCACCAACAGGCCAGATTTTAAGTATTACCTTGGGGAGATGCAGACTAGAACGCTGCAATCACTGAGGAGCAAATTATATCACCTGTGATGTATTTCAGTTATCCTGCAAACCTGGCCTGTTGGGGGGTCCTGAGGACCGGAGTTGAGAACCACTGACCTAGGTGAATGACATGCACCTGGGGGCGGCTGGATAGTTTTATAAATAAAAAAATTGGCAAAAATAAATGAATGAGAAAAAAACAGCACTATTTCAGAACGGGAGGAGGGGTGCATAGAAGTGCATCCCTGAAGGGTGAATATTGGCTTTAAAAATGCAGCTATTAAAATTGATGTAGAAGGAAGCAGGAAATAATAGTTGCTCAATAATAGAGTTCTAATAATTGAGTACCTATAGTATGTTTTACTGTTTGGTGTTTTTCTTTTCCAGTAAAATTTGGTGTATTAGTCAAGCTCAAGACAGGATCATGCCATAGATAGTAATAGCATTGCCAAGTTTTACCTTGGGGTACAGGTTGAGGAGACTAATTTCCTATGGCCCCATCATCAGCTTGAAGCATAGAAGAAAGAAGCTGTGCGCCAGTTAACAAGGCAACCAAGGCAATGTTAACTGCTTCTGCGCAGAGGTACTGGGTGGGATTTTCTTTGCTTCATTAGAAAGGATTGTCATGGGGTTTTTTCGTTTAATGAAATACCATTTTAACCTTTTTTCATCTTTTTTTTTCATCTCAGTTCTCTTGATCTCACTCACAGCCTTTTTCAGCCAGTTCCTGTCTACATACAGTGCATGAGCTCCATCTTTGGCTGCACATCGTTGCTTTGGACCGGCTTCCTGATAGTGACAACTGTGGACCATGCCTACACAATGTGAAAAGGTAGGAGCACAATGGGAGACAGTTCTTGCCCTATAACCTTAAGTGCATTAACATAGACATTCATAGCAGAACCACCAAGGATTCTTTTAAAAGAGAAGTTCCATTTTTTATATCTTTTCATGTGACGACACTGAAGAAATGACACTTTGCTACAATGTAAAGTAGTGAGTGCACAGCTTGTATAACAGTGTAAATTTGCTGTCCCCTCAAAATAACTCAACACACAGCCATTAATGTCTAAACCGCTGGCAACAAAAGTGAATACACCCCTAAGTGAAAATGTCCAAATTGGGCCCAATTACCCATCTTCCCTCCCCGGTGTCATGTGACACGTTAGTGTTACAAGGTCTCAGCAGTGAATGGGGAGCAGGTGTGTTACATTTGATGTTATCGCTCTCACTCTCTCATACTGGTTACTGGAAGTTCAACGTGGCACCTCATGATCTGAGGATCTGAAAAAAAGAATTGTTGCTCTACATAAAGATGACATAGGCTATAAGGAGATTGCCAAGACCCCGAAACTGAGCTGCAGCACAGTGGCCACAACCATACAGTGGTTTAACAGGACAGGTTCCACTCAGAACACGCCATGGTCGACCAAAGGAGTTGAGTGCATGTGTTCAGCGTCATATCCAGAGGTTGCCTTTAGGAAATAGCCATATGAGTGCTGCTAGCATTGCTGCAGAGGTTGAAGGGGTGGGGGGTCAGCCTGTCAGCGCTCAGACCATACACCACACATTGCATCAAATTGTTCTTAATGGCTGTCGTTCCAGAAGGAAGCCTCTTCTAAAGATGATGCAAAAGAAAGCCCACAAACAGTTTGCTGAAGACAAGCAGACTAAGGACATGGATTACTGGAACCATGTCCTGTGGTCTGATGAGACCAAGATAAACTTATTTGGTTCAGATGGTGTCAAGCGTGTGTGGCAGCAAGGTGAGGAGTACAAAGACAAGTGTGTCTTGCCTACGGTCAAGCATGGTGCTGGGATTGTCATGGTCTGGGGCTACCGGCACTGGGGAGCTACAGTTCATTGAGGGAACCAATGATGCCAACATGTACTTTGACATACTGAAGCAGAGCATGATCCCCTCCCTTCGGAGAATGGGCCGCAGGGCAGTATTCCAACATGATAACGACCCCAAACACACCTCCAAGACGACCACTGCCTTGCTGAAGAAGCTGAGGGTAAAGGTGATGGACTGGCCAAGCATATCTCCAGACCTAAACCCTATTGGGCAGCTGTGGGGCATCCTCAAACGGAAGGTGGAGGAGCACAAGGTCTCTAACATCCACCAGCTCCGTGATGTCGTCATGGAGGAATGGAAGAGGACTCCAGTGGCAACCTGTGAAGCTCTGGTGAAGTCCATGCCCAAGAGGGTTTGAGGTAGTACTGGAAAATAATGGGGGCCACACAAAATATTGTCACTTTGGGCCCAATTTGGACATTTTCACTAAGGGGTGTACTCACTTTTCTTACCAGCGATTTAGACATTAATGGCTGTGTGTTGAATTATTTCTTCAGTGTTGTCACATGAAAAGATAGAATAAAATATATACAAATATGTGAGGGGTGTACTCACTTTTGTGAGATACTATATATAAAAAAAGTCGGTGGATTACAACTGTAAATTTGGGATTTTTTCTGTGCCTGGACCGGGAACGAACTGCATTCCTGTGATCCATAGGAGACGTGTAGCCAAAATAGCTTTGGCTATACTTTAACCACTTCAGCCCAGGAAGGATTTCCCAGTTTAGGACCAGAGCACTTTTTGCAATTCGGCACTGCGTCGATTTAACTGGCAATTCCGCGGTTGGGCAACGTTGTACCCTAATTAAATTTGCATCCTTTTTTCCCACAAATAGAGCTTTCTTTTGGTGGTATTTGATCACTTCTGGGTCATTTCTGATCACCGCTATAAACAAAAAAAGAGACAGTTTTGCAAAAAAAATCAATATTTGTTACTTTTTGATAAAATACAAATCCCAAAAAAATATAAAAAAACATTTTTTTTTCATCGGTTTTGGCTGATTTATATTCTTCCTCATATTTTTGTTTAAAAAAATCGCAATCGGCGTTTATTGATTGGTTTGCACAAAAGTTGCCGCGTTTAGGAATGATGAGAATTAATTTATGGGGTTTTTATTTTTTTTTATATTTTACTAGTAATGGCAGTGATCTGCAATTTTTAGCAGTGCTGCGATATTGCGGCGGACATGTCGGACCATTTTGACACTTTTTTGGGACCGTTGGCATTTATACAGCGATTGGTGCTATGAAAATGATTACTGTGTAAATGCCATTGGCAGTGAAGGGGTTAACCTGGAGGGGGCACTCTAAGGGTTAACTCTGTTCCCTCAGTGTGTTCTAACTGTATGGGGGCTGGGCTGGCAGGGGGAGGGGAGTGATCGCAGCTCCCATATACAGGAATCCTGTGATCACATCCCTTCCCCCTCTGCCAGAACGGAGATCCGTGTTTACATACACGGACCTCTGTTCTCTCACTGTGGGGGAGCCATTGTGGGTAGCCAGCGGAGATCGAGTCTGCCCTACTCGCTCCCTAGCCCCCCAGAACACAGTGAGCGCACGAGCTCGCTCATACTCGTTATTGCGGCCGCTGTTAGGTGACGGCGTTTCGCGATAACTAACAACTTTGCCACCGTCAAGCCACAGCGGGCGGTCGGCAAGTAGTTAATGAAAGCTGCAGATTTGAAAAGCGAAAACAACGTATATGAAATTTTAGTTTTTTGATAAATGAGCAAAGGTTGACCATTGTAAGTAACCCTGTCAATGTTAAATACAGTAGTCTGTCCCAACCCTCTAAAGCCTCGTACACACGGGACGACGATCGTACGTACGATCGTACGCACGATCGTCTCAAATCGTATGTTGGCTGTTGTATCTAGCATACTGACTGCACTACATGATCGTACGACCAAAGAAAGAATGTTCAGGTGCATGTAATTAGCATCTGGCCGTTCCTGACTTCTGAGCATGCGTGTTTTGCACAATACAACTTTGTTGTACCAACTGCTCTGTACACACAATACAACGGTCGTATGAGCGCTTGTTGGTACGACCACGTTTTCTAGTTTGCTCATACAACTCCTGTTGTATGACCGTCGTATGTCGGCTGTTCTAATCGCGCGTACGAATGATCGATTTCGCATACAACGGTCGTTCATACGACCTGTTGTATACGATCGTTGTCCCGTGTGTACGAGGCTTTACTGACACTTTTTCTGTACAGCTTGGTCTACTAAAGGAAGCTGAAAAATAATAGGCTCACTGACTGGATCACCACGTGAAATAAATGAAAAAGACCTTAAAAAAGGGAAATTAATGCAGCCAACACATCTAAGAACTTTTGAGCTGCACTATATTCATTTTTTGTTTTTGGGTTTAGATACGCTTTAAGTATTTTGCAAATTTTTCTTCCATTTTTGGGATTAGCGAACATCAAACAGGTAGAAAGAAACATCTTTAAAATGATGTTCAAAACTAAATTTTGACTACAGTTGCAGGGAAATCATTTCATTTCAGGAAGCATTGGGATTTATATGTGCACCTGCACTAAACATGTTACTACCACCCTCTACAAGCAGACACACCTTTAACGGGAACAACAGCTCACCTGAATGTGTGGGCTAATTAAATTCTTTAAGCCATAGTAAATACCCCAGTGTGTCACATCACAAATTGTTGTTTAAACTATTCCGTCAGAATTTCTGCCGAACTCGTTTTTATTATTAACTAACTCCTTCCTCTGGCATTTCATGAGTAATAAAAGATCCTTTATAGTGTGCCATCAGAAATGAGACATTACTTGTTTGACATTCTTACCTACTTACTCACCACTAAACCAATCTACACCGAGATATGCACATCCACAACTGATTCCTGCTCCTGGGATTGACAGCTGTGTCCGAATAGCTGCAGCCACCAAACCTGTACACTGCAGTGACAGACTGTTGGCGGCCATAGCTATTCGTGACTGCACAGCCAGCGATTACTGGTGGTGATGGCAGCTGGACGTTGCAGCTATTCCTGACTGTTAGCATAGCCAGCAATTGCAAAGTGCGTCCAGCCATATTCAAGGCAAGTAATAGTTGGCTATGCGAACAGTCACAAATAGCTGTGGCCATAGACAGTCTGCAATGGCACTATATGGACTCGGCGGGCACAGCTGTCAATCCCAGCCACAGGAATCAGTAGATTCTTGTCCCTAGGGTTCACACCCTGGTAAAAAGGCTTGTGTGAATACAGTAGCTTAACACATGTCCAAACCACCGACGTCGATAAGCCTGTGTCGACAGTTAGGGTCCTCGTCCTTAGTCAACACCTACACGTATAGAGCCACATCTAACCAAATCACCACTCATTCATCCATTCT
>BLSH010473244.1:524859-543021 GCA_018402905.1 Glandirana rugosa | reverse complement strand
TGTCCTAGATTTAAACTGGCCATACAGTGTTCAATACTTTTTGTTCCGACTACAGATTCCTTCATCCATGCTAAGCAGCATGGATGGGCGAACCCCTTCTGCAGGGCTAGTGTATCCTGGCAGCTGCTGGCAGTGTGAATGGCACCCCAATGGAAGAAGCTGGGCAGCTGACTGAACAGCAGCTGCATCCATTAAGATACATGAACTGTTGCGGTGTTCTGACAGCCGCCAGCGCCAGCCATCAGAATACAAAAGCCAACCCTGCAGATCCCACAGCGTTAAATGAAAAAAAAAAAATCTATCAGTGTATGAGCAGCTTAAAACCCTCAAACAAAGGCTGCAGTGTGAAGTTGTGACCTTCAGAGACGGAGAAGCCTAGTATTTTAGCATAATTAACAGCGTTCCTCTATCCTGTTATATTTGGAAATGGCAAAGAATTCCCTTTGAGCAACACTCTTCTTTATCACAAGCTTGTAAACTATTCATGCCCTGGTAAGACCCTGTAATCAGTGGATAAAGCAGTTAAGTGTCACAATGGAAATAGGGTGTTGAGAACTGCTGCTGGTCTCACCTATCCATCAAACGTATGCCTCGTACACACGGGACGACGATCGCATTCATCAGGTCGTACTCACGACCGTTGTATGTGATATCGATCGTTCGTATGCGCGATTTGAACAGTCGAACATACGACGGTCGTACAAGGGAGTTGTATGAGCAGACTAGAAAACTTGGTCGTACCAACAAGCTCTCATACGACCGTTGTATCGTGTGTACAGAGCAGTTGGTACAACAAGTTGTATTGTGCAAAACACGCATGCTCTGAAGTCAGGAATGGCTGGATGCTAATTACATGCACCTGAACGTTCTTTCCCCGGACGTACGATCGTGTAGTGCAGTCAGTATGCTGCATACAACAGCCAACATACGATTCAACATGGTCGTACGTGCGATCGTCGTCCTGTGTGTACGAGGCTTAACTGTGGGCTACTATTATAGCAGCAAACGGATATAATTGATGGGCGAGGGTAAACAACATTTTGCTATTGCTACTGGTGCTTTGCTGGTAGTAAAATAGATGTTACCCTTGGGACAGCACACTAACCCAAAGCAACAGCAAGCTGTAATGGTGACAACTCTAATTCTGAAAGTTAGAACTCAGTATGTCTGCAGGGAAATTGCGATAGTGAAGGTCACCTAGCTAAACTTCTACAGGTCAATGGCTCTACTAACTGTCCCATCATCATAACAAAATGTTTCACCCAACGAAAATGAATGGCAGCTGGAATCTATAGTGGGTTAAAGCACTTAAATAAAGCTGCTCTTGGAATAGACCAAGCTATTTTTACAGTTTATTGCCTCAGTAAACCCATACTTGCTACTTAGAATAGAGGACAGCATGTTATATGCAGGACATTCTTCCATACATGACTGCTTAAAGTGTAAGTTCACCTTCAGGAAGACGTTCCAAAAATCCCCCTATGCAATTCTATAGCCAATGAACAGTAGTATATGCCAGCACTCCTCCTGTTGGGGGGCCTCTCTAGAAAAACCACTGGCCCCTTATCCCCCTTTGTTCTGCCATTTGCAGGACACGCTGAACATCACATATATGTAAAAAAAAAAAAAAAAACTTTTTTTAAAAAAATTCTTAATTTTCCAAAAACTTTGACAGAAATGTATAACTTCAAAAAACTCACTATTCTTTTTACTAAATACAGGACTGCCTACTTTTCAAAAAGGGGTCATTTGTCGGTATTTGTACTGTCCTGGAGGTTTCGGGCCTCAAGAAATGAGATAAGGCTGTCAGTACATCAGGATTGATCAATTTTCAGATATATACCATAGTTTGTGGACTCTATAACTTTCCTACAGACTAAATAATATACACTCATTTGGGTTATTTTTTACCAAAGAAATGTAACAGAATATATTTTGGCCTAAATTTATGAAGAAAGATTATTTATTTGCAAAATGTGAAAAAAAATGTGTTTTTCTTCATCATGGAGTTTCCGATTAGGTCCGCCAGAAAAACTGACAAGCGGACCTGATCGGAAAGCCCGTGTGAAAGGGCCCTTATTTACTGCTGCCAGTGCAAGTGCATACACTACATAGACATTTGCAGAACTGCTCTTGGTAGGACAGGCTGGAAGAGATGGCAAAGCAGCTGTTGAGAATGGGGAGCTGGATGGTAGCATCAGAGTTTAGGAAGTTATTTTTCATATATATTATGATATAGCAGCATATACTGTAATGTCGGATTATTTTTACTTCCATTTAGTAGTAGAATCAGGTAAAGGAAATAGACATGAACACATTTTCTTTATTTAAAATAAAATACATACGACACACTAATGTTTTCCATGTAACATCCAGACCAAACTATTTTTCTTTCGCACAACAGGATCCATGTCTTGTAAACAGATTTAAAAAAAAAAAGATATAAATAATAAAACAGAGTCAACCAATGTGGTTCAGCTGATGTATATAGAAAAGAAACAAGTCCTTCCTTGGAGCAGAACTTGAGGTGTTAATGCACCAAGGTCAAAATCATGAGCTTCCATCTTTTCTTCAAGGTAAACTCTGTAGGCACAAAATAATTCATGGGTTCTCGGGGTTTCCACCGATTCACAGCTGTGGCTTTGTCCATTATGACTGCTGACGTAAGGCAAGTGTCTAGGCCCTTCTCATTCTCACATGCCCATCCTGATGCTCTGGATAATTTGAAAAATTGCTGAAACAGAAAGGGAACACTCCCGTCAGCACTCTTACAAGACACCTAATTACCCATCAGGCTAAATTCAAAAAACACATTCCTAAAATACAAAAAGATAAGGTTTTAGCTTTACAATATTTATTATACACCACAAAATAGGGCTCTTTGTGGTATGTTAAGCATGCGCTTCATTAACCACTTGACCACTGGGCACTTAAACCCCCTTCCTAACCAGACCAATTTTCAGCTTTCAGTGCTCTCACATTTTGAATGACAATTACTCAGTCATACTACACTGTACCCATATGAAATTTTTGTCCTTTTTTTCACACAAATAGAGCTTTCTTTTGGTGGTATTTAATCACCATTGGGGTATTTATTTTTTGAGCAAAAAGACCGAAAATGTTGTAAAAAAAATTCATTTTCTTTGTTTCTGTTATAAAATGTTGCAAATTAGTAAATGTATACTGCTATATATCTTTGATAAAAATAACCCAAATTAGTGGATATTATTTGGTCTTTGTGAAAGTTATAGAGTCTACAATCTATGGTGCCAATCACTGAAAATTGATCACTACTGATGCACTGGCAGCCTATCAGAAAAGTACAAATACCCCCCCCCCCCCCCCCAAATGACCCCTTTTTGGAAAGTAAACAGTCCAACGTATTTGGTAAGAGGCATGGCAAGTTTTTTGAAGTTGTTTTTTTCACGAAATTGTCATATTAACAAATTATTTCTCACACCCAGCATATGCATACCACAAATTACACCCCAAAACACATTCTGCTACTCCTCCTGAGTATGGGGATACCACATGTGTGAGACTTTTACACAGCCTGGCCACATACAGAGGCCTAACATGCAGGGAGCAACGTCAGGCATTCTAAGGACATAAATTACACATATAATTTCCTGACTACCTCTTGCACTTTTGAAGGTCCTGGAGCACCAGGGCAATGGAAACGCCCAAAAAATGACCCCATTTTGGAAAGTAAACACCCCAACGTATATTCTATGAGGCATAATGAGTCTTTTTAACGGTTCATTTTTTCCACAAGTTTTTGGAAAATGTGGAAAGAAAATGAAAGCGCATTTTTTTTTTTACACAAGGTTGTCCATTTATACAATATTTCTAACACACAGCATGTACCTAGCAAAAATGTCACCCTAAAATATATTCTGCTACTCGTATGGCGATATGTGTGACACTTTTACACAGCCTGGCCACATACAGAGGCCCAACATGCAGGGTGCACCATCAGGCGTTCTAGGGGCATACATTTCAAATCCAATTTGACTACCTATTACATTATTGTGAGGCACTGTGGTGGCACTGATGGGCGCTGTAGTGGCGCTGATGGATGCTGTAGTGGCACGGATGGGTACTGTAGTGGCATGGATGTGTCATGGATGAGAACTGATGTGGTATGGATGAGCATGAATGAGGCATAAATGAGCATGAATGGGGGTGGATAAGCCGTAGATGGGGATGACTGAGCACGGATGGGTGGCTGAGCACTGATGCATGGGTGAGCATGGATGCATTGGTGAGCACACATGCATGGGTGAGCATGCATGCATGGGTGAGCACACATGCATGGGTGAGTACAGATGGATGGTGGAGCATGGATGCATCGCTGAGCATGGATGGATGGTTGAGCACGGATGGATGGCGGAGCATAGATACATGGGTAAACACGGATGCATGGGTGAACACGGATGAGGCTGGATGGGTGAGCATGACTGGATTGGTGAGCACGGATGCATGGGTGAGCATGGCTGGATGGGTAAACACGGATGCATGGGTAAGCACAGATGGATGGCGGAGCATGGATGCATGGGTGAGCACAGATGGATGGCAGAGCATGGATGCATGGGTGAGCACGGATGGATGGGTGAGCACGGATGCATGGCAGAGCACAGATGCATGGGTGAGCATGGGTGCATACGGATGAGGCTGGATGGGTGAGCACGGATGGGGCTGCATGGGTGAGCACGATTGGATTGGTGAGCATGGATGCATGGGTGAGCATGGATGCATGGGTGAGCATGGCTGGATGGGTGAGTACGGATGCATGGGTGATGAATGGGTGAGCACGGATGCATGGATGACGGATGAGTGAGCACGGATGTATGGGTGACAGATGAGTGAGCACGGATGGGTGACAGATGAGTGAGCACGAATAGGTGAGCATGGGTGACACGGATGGGTGAGCACAGATGCATGGGTGACGGATTGGTGAGCACGGATGGGTGGGCACGGATGCATGGGTGATAGATAGGTGAGCATGGATGGGTGAGCACGGATGCATGGGTGATGGATGAGTGAGCGCGGATGGATGAGCACGGACGCATGGGTGACGGATGGGTGGGCACGGATGGGTGAGCACGAATGCATGGGTGACGGATGGGTGAGCATGGATGCATGGGTGACAGATGGGTGAGCATGGATGCATGGGTGACAGATGGGTGAGCACGGATGCATGGGTGACGGATTGGTGGGCACGGATGGGTGAGCACGGATGCATGGGTGACAGATGGGTGGGCACGGATGGGTGAGCACGGATGCATGAGTGACGGATGGGTGGGCACGGATGGGTGAGTACGCATGGATGAGGCTGCATGGATGTGGCTGCATGGATGTGGCTGCATGGGTGAGGCTGCATGGGTGAAGCTGGATGGGTGCATGAGGGGTCCCTGCCTGATACATAGCGGTGCTGTGGGCACTTCAGACCCTGCCCACAGCATGGCTGCATCTCCTCTCTCCCCCCTCTCCACTCACACTGCACCGATCGGTGCGGAGAGGGGAGAGACAAGCCGGATATCCGCCGGCTTGTTTACATGTGATCACGCCGTCATTTCACGGGGCGATCACGTGGTAAAAGGCCGCTGCGAGCGCCCATGTACCGTGATCCGTGATGGGCCGGGTCTCAAGGACCTGGCGGTCACGGATGCTCCCAGGTGCGCGCCGGGAGCGCGATTCTGGGAGGGCGTACTATAACGTATAATGAATCCACCTTGTGGCCGTGTAGTTACACGGTCGGCAAGTGGTTAAGGGGTAGTGGTTAAGGGGTAGTTGCACCTTTACACCAAAAAATTAACGAAGAATTCCCAACTCTTCCACTTATCTGCTGTGCCATAAATCATCTGCTGTTGGATCAATCCACACTCTATTAGTGTCAGTGGACTGCAGGGGAGACATCAGGGGTCTGACCCCTGATGTCTCAATAAAGAGAATTTGTCACAGTAAATATGCTATCACACAGGGGGCTATTGGTCTCAATAGCACTAAAGTTAAAGTGGTATTGATCCTGAAACCAAAACTGTAATGAATGCAGCTACCACGTCTAAGGATTAGTAAGCTGCAATATATATATACAGTATCTCACAAAAGTGAGTACACACCTCACATTTTTGTAAATATTTTATTATATCTTTTCATGTGAAAACACTGAAAAAAATGACACTTTGCTACAATTTAAAGTAGTGAGTGTACAGCTTGTATAACAGTGTAAATGTGCTGTCCCCTCAAAATAACTCAACACACAGCCATTAATGTCTAAACCACTGGCAACACAAGTGAGTACACCCCTAAGTGAAAATGTCCAAATTGGGCCCAATTAGCCATTTTCCCTCCCCGGTGTCATGTGACTCGTTAGTATTACAAGGTTTCAGGCATGAATGGGGAGCAGGTGTGTTAAATTTGGTGTTATCGCTCTCACTCTCTCATACTGGTCACTGGGAGTTCAACATGGCACCTCATGGCAAAGAACTCTCTAAGGATCTGAAAAAAAGAATTGGTGCTCTACATAAAGATGGCCTATGCTATAAGAAGATTGCAGAGACCCTGAAACTGAACTGGTACATATGTGGCCAAGACCATACAACAGTTTAACAGGACAGGTTCCACTCAGAACAGGCCTCGCCATGGAAGTTGAATGCACATGCTCGGCCTCATATCCAGAGGTTGTCTTTGGGAAATAGACGTATGAGTGCTGCCAGCATTGCTGAAGAAGTTGAAGGGGTGGGGGGTCAGCCTGTCAGTGCTTAGACCATAAGCCGCACGCTGCATCAAATTGGTCTGCATGGCTGTCGTCCCCGAAGGAAGCCTCTTCTAAAGATGATGCACAAGAAAGCCTGCAAACAGTTTGCTGAAGACAAGCAGACTAAGGACATGGATCACTGGAACCATGTGCTGTGGTCTGATGAGACTAAAATAAACTTCTTTGGTTCAGATGGTGTCAAACGTGTGTGGCGGTAACCAAGTGAGGAGTACAAAGACAAGAGTGTCTTGCCTACAGTCAAGCATGGTGGTGGGAGTGTCATGGTTTGGAACTGCTGCCGGCACTGGGGAGCTACAGTTCACTGAGGGAACCATGAATGCCAACATGTACTGTGACATACTGAAGCAGAGCATGACCACCTACCTTCGGAGACTGGGCCGCAGGGCAGTATTCCAACATAACGACCCCAAACACACCACTGCCTTGCTAAAGAAGCTGAGGGTAAAGGTGACGGTAACTGGTCAAGCATGTCTCCAGACCTAAACCCTTTTGAGCATCTGTGGGGCATCCTCAAATGGAGGGTGGATGAGCACAAGGTCTCTAACATTCACCAGCTCTGTGATGTCGTCATGGAAGATGGAGCACAAGGTCTCTAACATTCACCAGCTCTGTGATGTCGTCATGGAAGACTGGAAGAGGACTCCAGTGGCAACCTGTGAAGCTCTGGTGAACTGCATGCCCAAGAGGGTTAAGGCAGTGCTGGAAAATAATGGTGGCCACACAAACTATTGACACTTTGGGCCCAATTTGGACATTTTCACGTAGGGGTGTACTAACTTTTGTTGCCAGCAGTTTAGACATTAATGGCTGTGTGTTGTGTTATTTTGAGGGGACAGCCAATTTACACTGCTATACAAGCTGTACACTCACTACTTTACAATGTAGCAAAGTGTAATTTCTTCAGTGTTGTCACATGAAAGATATAATAAAATATTTACAAAAATGTGAGGGATGTACTCACTTTTGTGAGATAATATATATATATATATATATATATATATATATCTTAACAGAAATTACCCAAATTACCCTGATCAAAAGCTTACATACCCCAGTTCTTAAAGAGGAAGTAAACCCAGATTGGGTTTACTTCCTCAATATAACCCTGTAAAGTAGAAGCATAATGGGCTACTATGCATCGCATAGTAGCCCATTATGTGCCACTTACCTGCAAAGAAGCCTGCGGCATCCACCAATGTCCCCGCTCCAGGCCGCGTCCATCTTCTGCCCCTCTTCCTTCCAGGGCCGCAACTCTGGCGCTGTGACTGTCCGGAGTCGTGTGCAGTCACTCCCGGGCATGCGCGCGGGAGCCGCTAGTCACGGCACAGGGTGAGGGGAGCCATCGGTAACGGCGCGGCCCCATCTTCAGTGCGCATGTGCCAATGGCATTGGCACATGCAGATACAGGGAATATCTCCTAAGCTATGCAAATTTAGGAGATATTCCCGGGACCTACAGGGAAGCCTTATTATAGGCTTACCTGTAGTTTAACGTGGTTGTCAAGAGTTGACAACCACTTTAAGTGAAAATGAATAGTCAGCAGCTACAAAAACTGTAGCTGCTGACTTTTAATAAACAGCCACTCACCTGTCCCAGGATCCCGCAGTGTGCTTACCCCAGCTGTTTTCTCCCTGTGTCCTCCGTCGCCGGCATTTTTACTATGGGCACCCGACTGTGACAGCTTGCGGCTTCACAGCCGTGTGCCCAGTGCGCATGCACGAGCGGCGCTGCGCACAGTGAATGGTCTGGCTGTATTCTGGGACCTGTCATGTGTCCCAGAAGACTTTGTAAGGGAGGAGGGAAGAAGAAGTTTCACTTCCTAGGTACCTGTCAAAATCAGGTACCCGCTCCCCCCCCCCTCCTCCCCAAAAGCTCCATTTCACAAACAGGAGTGGGGGAGGAGACCTTAAAGCATATCTTCCCCTTTTGGGTGGAGCTCTGCTTTAAAGTGGACATAAACCCGGTTCATGAAATTTGAGCAGTTGCAGTGTTCTCTTATCGCTCTCCAAAGCCCTCTGCCCCATAGCTGTTTCTTGCTGCGTTCTTCTGTTATCAGCCTGACAAGTATTCCATCACATATGATAAAAGCAGCTGGAGTTTTGTGTTGGGGAGGGAGCTATAAATAGACTAGCAGAGCTCTGAACTAAACAACAAACGGAGCTCAGAGTCTCTACCTATGAGGAGAGGGTGTGTGTGCCTTTCCTCCAATCAGCTGTCTTGGCTGTATGCCCAGGCTTCACTGCAGTGCTAACCAGGAAGATAAAATATCCTAACATGATTTGCACTTTCTAAAGGAAACAGCTGAAGACAGCAGATATACATGTAAGACTTGTATGGGGAGGTTTGTTTCATCTCTGTGTATCATCTGAGGCTGTTCACGTCACTGGGTATACGTTAGGGTTTACATCCACTTTAAGGGCTCACTGGATTTCTAGCAGAATTAACAGCTATTCTTCTAATAATGTTTAAAGCATTTTAAGAGAACAATAATGGGGACAATTTCATGTGTTGGATAGCTATAATGCATATTTTTGGTTTGGCCCAGAGAAAATTGAGTACTGTACGTGATACTTTTTTTTTATTTGCACTAACATACAATTTTTCAGGACAAGATTTTGGGGTGTGTCCCCTTCTTCAAGGTCCAAGCAGCAATACAACTAGTCACCTCAAGCATGGTTTGGCCCAGAAATACACTGTGAAGGGAAAGCCAGTGTGTTCCGAACCCCTTTCAGATTATTTTAACATGGGGGAAAGGGGGTGAGTATTTGCCCATGCAGGACAAAGTAGTCACTTAACACCGCTCCTGCACGCGAGCACATACCTGTCTTTCCACACTCTTCAGCCACCAAGACTATACAATCTTTCCCTACCCCCATTTGACACTGCCAGGTATTCCATCATTCTCCCAGCAGTAGAATGGGGGTTAGGAAAGTGCATACTATACTGTACATAGACATACTTTTCAGTAAGCCAACATTTCTGTATTTAAAATCTTTTTTTTTTTTTGTATTGGTTTTATGTAATATTATAGCATTCTGAGATACTGAATTTTGGTTTTCACTAGCTGTAAACCATAATCATGAAAATAAAACGAAAGAAATGCTTGAAATATATCACTCTGTGTTTCACTTTTTGAATTTAATGATTGAAATAAAATTAATTTTTTGATGATATTGTAGTAACACCTGCTATTTTTGTATTTACCCGGTCTCATTTATATGCTGTTCAAAGTAGCATGATGTCAGTTAGGCTTGGTGCTCACTACTGTGGATGTGTAGTGCGATTATGTAGTGGGACTGGGTTGCATTTTTTATTTTCTTTGCTTATTCTATGGGGCCAAAATCGCACTGGAATGGCACCAGAGTAGTACAGCAACCTTTTCCAAAATCAGTTGCATTGATGTGAATGGGTACCATTGAAAACAATGTGACTTCCACTGTCATGCCATTCTGCATGATTGAGATCACATCTGCATCTGCATTCCCACTAGTGTGAACTAGGTCTTAAAGCATCCTCACAAATCAAAGAAATAAAAAAACCAAATTTGTTTCCATTTAACTTCTATTAACCTTTAGCCCAGTGCTTCTCAACCTTTTTTCAGTCGAGGCACCCTTTAAAATTATAGACAATCTTAAGCCACCCTTTAAAATTATGGACAGCCTCGAGGCACCCCATTCTAAAATGTAAAACACTATTCTAACAGCTTTACAAATTGCAGCAACATCCACACGTAGGACACCCAACGTTAGAGATTATTTATTCTTCCAAAACAAATACAATTTTGCACACTGTTACTGACTAGTATTCCAATGTTTCTCTTCTCCCTCCGTTTTTCTCCATCAGTCAGCTAATGTCACCCCAGTCCTGATGGAGAGTAGCAGAGGATCAAACAAGGATGCTGAGGGGGCAACAGACATCCCCCTTATTAACTGATGATGCCATTGGTTGTTAGGATGCCAGTGTCTAGAAAGTCATAATGGTGCGTAATGGAAACCTGTGGCTTTATGTAACTAATAGGCAGGCTTCACCCATCTGCTGACTTGTATACAATTTTTTGATCAATTTTTAGGCATTTTGCCAAGGCACCCCTGAAGAAACCTATAGGCATCCTGATTGAAAAATGCTCATCATCCCTAATTCAATTCTTCTTTCCCTTCTCACTTATTATTTTCCTGATGATTTTTGTTTTATATCTATATAACCATTAATATTTATATTTTTGTCTTTTGTTTTGTTTATTTTTTTTCTTTTAGTTTTGCATTAACCCCCCCCCCCCCCCACACACACACACACACCCACCACAAAAAAAAAGCCTTCAATTCATTACAGAAATAATTTGCAATGCTTTATACCAGAATCATAATTTTAGTGTCATTTTAAAATGGGACTAATTAAAAAAACACATTTTACTTTTCACCTAATTTTCTTTTAAACTAAGGCCCTTTCCCAACGATTTGGCGAACTGAGTAACTTTAAAGTTAATCAGGGCAAATCCGAAATATTGAATGTATCCTTGACAACGGAGACCCTCCAAAGGCTGGCGAGTGTATTTCCATTTAGGACTGGTTCTGTATCTATTAGGTACCTAGGTGTCCAAATAACTGCAGACGCGACTGCGACGCGAGTTGTTCTCCAAAAATTTCCTTCCCCTTCTCCTCAAAACCAAAACAGACCTCTCCACTTACAACAAGAAATCGTTATCTTGGCTGGGTAGGATAAATGCCCTAAATATGGATGTACTTCCCCGATTCCTCTACCTTTTCCAAACGTTACCGATTCCCATACCATCTGAGTACTTTAAGAAACTCCGTTGGTTGTCCTCCTCTTTCATCTGGAAGGGAAGCAGGCCCAGATTGCGCTATGATCTGCTTTCTCTCCCAAAGTTGCGGGGTGGTGCTGGCGCTCCAGACGCCCACATTTACTATAAAGCAGCGGTCCTGACAAGAATACTCGACTGGTACCATCACTACCCGATTAAATTATGGGTCCAAATTGAGAGCCACTTGAACTCGACAGATCTACAGGCTTTGCCGTGGTCATCCATCATTCCGACGCAGAACCCCTCACTGACATGCAAACTTACTCGACAGACCCTGACTGGCACCACTTGAATGCTTCGGGGCTTATCTCTTACCCTAAGGGGCCCATGACTCCCCTATTCGGGACTCATGATTTTCCAACAGCCCTACAAGGACAGATCTTTGGCCCATGGAATAAGCAAGACCATAGACGATTAACTCAGATACTCCGCCCTGACAATTCCCTGGTCGCGGACGCTTCCACTGGGACCCCTTCTCCCACAATGACGCAGTGGCTCCAGGTACAACAGGTGAAATCCTATATGCGGGGCCTTCCATCCTTACCTGAGGTTCTTGCTGACCCTATGACTTTTGAGGCCCTATTACTCCAGACTGATCCACCAGAGCATGCAGTCTCACGACTCTACGCTCTCATACACTCAGCCACCTTCCCAGACTTGCCCCCCTACACGAAAGCATGGGAATCAGACTTAGGACTCTCGATTTCTCATATTGATTAGCAAAAATGCTTCATATTGACTCACAAATTGTCCCTAGCCTTGCAAAACCAGGAGAAAGGATTCAAGCTGCTGACCCGATGGTATCGATGCTCTTCCACTCTCCACCTTATAGATTCTACACTTTCTGATACTTGCTGGCGATGTTCTTTGTCTAGAGGAACGATCTTACACATTTGGTGGGAGTGTCCCCCTATACATAAATTTTGGCAGGCGATCTTTGATTTATATTCCAAACTCATGGCAACCTCAGTCGCCCCTTCCCCAGAGATAGCATTACTATCCATTCTCCCAGGCCCGTTGAAATCGATTAAAAAAGATGTGCTGCGTCATTTTTTGGCTGCAGCCAGAGTGGTGATACCCAGGCACTGGAAGTCAACGGGCACACCCTCCCTTGGGGATTGGGCGATGGAGGTGGACAGGATTAATGGGTTGGAGCGGCTATTGGCGCAGGAGACAGATAGTCTAGAGCAGTTCTCCAAGACCTGGACCTCCTGGTCTATGTTTAGATATTCAGAGGGATTTGTCCCTTGGACAGAGGAAACTTCTGATGATACACCAGGTTAGCCTTCTTGGAATGCTTCTCTCCCTCCTATTTTTTCTTCCATTGTACGGCCCCTGATCTTCTGATCCACCCCTTGCCTCTCCTGTCACTATGTACATACCTCCTCTTTCTTCACCAGGTTTCCCCTGCTTTTCTTTTTATCCTTTTCCATTTATTACTTAAAGTCACCCCATTTTTAGGCTTTCTAAAGGCCAAGTGCGGCCTTTGCATCACACTCTTTCTTTATATAACACAGAGTTAATACTGTGGGCGTATATGGAATATAAGGAAGTGAGCACCGCTCAAATTGCAGAAAGCGGTGTACACAATTTCCAGTTGGATGGCTTGTTAGGACCTATACGGCCCATGATCATGATGTTTATGTCTACTGTGGACCTCTGTTCTTTTATATTGGTTTACTCCAAATCTTTTGTACTCAGTATTGCTCCTCTGTCTATATGTTACATGTACAAGATTCTGTACCATGTTTTCTTTTTTTTTTTTTCTTTTTTTCTCTCTCTTCTCAATAAAATCAGATTGAATTAAACTAAGGCCCTTTCATACAGAAATTCCAATCAGGTTCGCCATGTCAGTTTTTCAGGGGACCTGATCGGAAAGGTCCATTCAGCCCTATGGACAGGCAGATGTAACTGACCTCCAGGTCTGATCTGGTCCGCTAAAAAACAAACACACGAAGGGGAGTCCCTCCTCTTATGTTTAGGCAGAGCGGGTCGGAGGTAGTCGGCAGTAAAGGTGCTGTCCACTTTACAAACAGGATCATGGGAATTGGGAGGACTGCTACTGAAATTCATTTTTGAAAATTTGCTTATGGCTGCTTTCACATGAGCATCATCAATTCTGTCATAAAAACTAATAAAAATGTTGAACTTTGTTTTCTTTTTTTCAGATTTGTCTACCTATAAAAAAAAAAAAAACAAAATGGGAAATTTAAAAACAGATGTATGCGGAAATGAAGACAGATCTATAAACTGATGTGAAAGGATTCAGTCTTCTTTTTTTTTTTTTCATGTGAAAGGGTCATTTTTCTATGGGTCCATTGACACAACCATCATCAGTTCTGTTATTAAAGCTGAAGAAAAAATAAATTAAAAAAAGTAATTAAGCATCAGTCGTGTTCAGTTTATGCCAACATACATCCATTTTCCCATGTCTGTTTTTTTAGTTGTCGAAGAAAAAAAATAGACCCCTTTCACACCAGTGCCGCCCGAGCGTTAGCGGTAAAACACAACTAATTTGTGGCTCTTTTAGCGGCGCTTTGGCACCGCTATTCAGGCGGCATCGGTGCGCTTTTAACCCCCCCCACAAGGGGTTAAAAGGGGGTTGAAAGTGCAGGTTAGCAACGCTTCCGAAT
The DNA here is from genome assembly GCA_018402905.1 of Glandirana rugosa. NCBI lineage: Eukaryota > Metazoa > Chordata > Amphibia > Anura > Ranidae > Glandirana > Glandirana rugosa. The sequence goes on along the minus strand of BLSH010473244.1, from coordinate 528,788 downwards.
CAATGGGCAGGGGTGGTGGAGGAGCGTAGTATACACCACCGCTCCCCCACCGCCCCAAAGATGCGGCTTGCAGGACTTTTTTTACCGTCCTACAAGTGCACAGCCCCAGAGTGAATGCACTCGGGCTTTCACACTGGGGTGCATGGGGGAGAGTTTTTTCAGGTGCTATAAAGTATAAAGGCGCTATTTTTAGAGGTAAAACGCCTGAAAACCGTCCCGGTATGAAAGGGGTCAAAGGTGGACAAAAGAATAAACAAAAAATATGTTTCTTGTCTAAAAATGGCCATAAAAAGGACACAGACCTTTTTTGTTTATTTTTTTTTCTGCGGACTGACAGACATCTGCTTATTTCTGTCCAATCAGACATAAATTATAGTTCAGTTTGGATGCGTATGAAAAACTGATGGATCCAGACTGTACACTCATGTATTTGCGTATTTGCGCAGCAGTCTTACACATGCAATTTTTTTTTTTTAAAAAATACACTTTTTTAAATTAAAAAATAAGTAAACAGTAACGTTAGCCCAATTTTTTTCTATATTGTGAAAGATAATGTTACGCCGGAGTAAACTGATACCCAACATGTCATGCTTCAAAATTGCGCCCACTCATGGAATGGTGACACATTTTGGTACTTAATAACTTCCATAGGCGATGTTTAAAAATTTCTACAGGTTACCAGTTTTAAGTTACAGAGGAGGTCTAATGCTGGAGTTATTGCTCTCACAATCGTGGTGATACCTTACATGTGTTGTTTGAACATAATTTACATATGTGGGCGCAACTGGAGTATGTGTTCGATCTGCGCGTGAACTCGGCCCGCTTTAAATTTTTTTTTTCTTATTTATTTTACTTTTTATTTTTTAATTTTACACGGCCCTATTACATTTTTAATTTTTTTTTATCACTGTTATTCCTATTACAAGAAATGTAAACATCCCTTGCAATAGAAATAAGCAGGACAGGGCCTCTTTAATGTGAGATCTGGGGGTCAAAAAGACCTCAGATCTCACATTTACTCTTTGGGCTCATTTACACTTGATTCAGACAGGGCAGGGCATCAGATAGGCTTTGTTAAAGCTCCCTTAACACCAGTCAAAGCTCATGTCACTAAATAAAATGGTTACAGTCCTGTTTACACCTTGCGTTGGCTTGGCTTGGCTTCAGCTTTGAGTCAAAAATTATACCCCATATAGCTTTAGCCAGGCTTCAAAGCCTCTCCAACGCCTCCATAGATGTCTTTTCAGAGGTTGTAATTCAGCTTTAGCTTTGCTTTGTTTTGGAGAAATTGCAGGGGTGAGATATCAACAAGCACACAGGGCATTTACCAACCTTCAACAAGGCTTCAAAAGTGCGTCACTGAAGCCCCATCAAAGTCTTGTTGAAGCCTCACTGAGCCTCTTCGAAGCACCGCCAAAGCCTCAAAAGCACATCATAAAATCTTGTTGAAGCTGTATGAGCTTTAATGAGCGTTGAAGCCGAAGCAAGTGTAAACTAGCCCTTAAAAGCAATACAAAAAAAAATGTCCCTTTAAGGCCGTTAGGCGGAAGTGACGCTTGACGTCTCACCGGTCCTCCAAGGCCCTAGAGTCGAGTGGGGTCCATCATGCCCTCACTCGACTGCCTATCCTACAGGAGAAAGGACCCAATTGTCTCCTCTTCTACCAACGGCTCTGGTAAGCGACGGAGACCACCAGGGAGCGGCGGGGGGAGAGCACACAAAGTGGACTGCCCTCAGTTTAAGAAAATACCAGGGTTATGGCAGCTATCTGCTGCCATAACCTCGATATTCAATGTCAAAGTACAGACATACAATGACGGTGTGCGGTCTGGAAGTGGTTAAAAAACACAAAATGCAAATCGTGGTAAAATGCTTTTCTGCAGCTTCTCCATTGAACAAAAAAAAAAGCACCTTTTTGTGTTTAAAAAAAGTCCCTGCCCATTCCAAAAACAGAGGCACAAAAATGCATTGATGTGAACGTGTAAGAATAATGTCCCGCGATTCTGCAAAATGCATGAAAAAACGCATTGGTGTGAACCAAGCTTTAGAACAGGGGGATCCATGGCATGAGAGTTTTGGGAAAGGCGGTCTGCTTACTAAATACTGTTGCTGCAAGGACGTTTTTTGGCAGTTACATAAAATAAATGACAGGCTGCAACATATAGTTAAATATAAAGGCAATTCTTAATAACATTTCTTTACAAAATGGCTCGTAGAGAAGTATATTTACATTTTCAAGAAAGCAGGAGCGCTCCTTTTAGGCAGAAGTATTCTGTTTGGGAAAAGTAAGGAAAGGGTTATGAACAACAAGGTCTGCATTAATTGCAGTTTCAGAAAGTTTCCAATTGCCCTGTGGCACAGCCATGTAGACTGTTACTGTGGCCTTACATAAGTGTATTATGATGAGTACGAGAACAGCAGACTGGGAAGGTGCCAGGAAGGTCAGCTGCCTTAGATGTCTGGTAAAACAGACCAAACTGGATATCCTGTTTGAAGACTGATATTCTCTTATGTCTATAATCACGCAATAAAATCTGACTGTTGTTCACTGGAAGACTATGGCGCAAAAGAAAGCATTAACGTGCACATTTAAAAATGTACTCCAAGCAAGAAGCTAATGAACACAGTAGTAAAATATATACCTCTCTCTATAAATATATTATATATATTTATATTATATATTTGGCTTATCTGCCAAAGGATTAGAAATGCTGACCAGTCAAAGTTGTGCTCCATGTAGCCCTACCTGGCACCAAAGCCAGATCCACAAGCTTCACTGCAGCAGCAAACCTTGGTCAAGAAAACCCCAGCCTGCTGATTTCACATTGAAGAAACAGCACAATACAGAGAAGGTTATCTCTCTTTTCACTTTGGTTTCTCCTCCTCTCAGCATGTTCACTGTCGGCACAGGTATACAAGCCGGATTAGCTTCTAATGCAGGCTTCCATTTTGACAGGTGCTTTCTAACCCTGGTTATGAGTATTAACCTGCCCCTTTTCCCTTCCTGCCTCCGCCAATCTGGCATTAGCTTTGAAAGAGTCAGTTGATTCGTAGCTGCAACATGTCCCGGCTGCAAGCACTTTCCCAAGAAAAGCAACGGCTAGAGGTGAAGGGTTAAATAATTGTTTAATATAATGATGAATAATATTTCAGGCTGTAGAGTGCTACTTTAGGTTCTGTTTTGAAGCTGTTTATTCTAAGCATATTTGAGAAAGTTATATAGTAATTGTGAAACTTAATATGAGGAACTTGTAAGTGATCTCAGCTCTTAGACATAGGAAACCGCTTTAGTTTTTATAAACTTTTCTAAGTATCATTAAAGTTTTTCCTAGTTACTAATACGTAAATAATTTGAAATATGTGTATCTCTATGATTGGTTAAATGAATAACGGAGGTCTTCTCCTTATAATAAAGGAAATCTGTCATCTGATATGCACTTATCATAATATGCATTATACAGTGCCTTGCGAAAGTATTCGGCCCCTTTGAACTTTGCGACCTTTTGCCACATTTCAGGCTTCAAACATAAAGATATAAAACTGTAATTTTTTGTGAAGAATCAAAAGGTGAAGTACTAACGCAGGGTGAACAACAACTAAGAAGTGTTTTTTAATGTCAAAATATAGAAATACAAACTTCGGACTTTACACCGTTTTCCAGCGTTTCAAGTTTCCCCGGCTTATGAAAGCGTTCCGTGACATATTACGTATAATACTATTCACGTATAGTCTACTGTCTAAAGGAAATAATATTCCTCTTCTGGAGGCAATAAGTAAATTGGTTAGTATCTCTATGTGTATAAAGTTTAATAAATGCATAATCATTGATCCTTTTTGAAATTACTATGAATCTTTTCAAATATTTTTGATTTCGCCAAAGGATACAGATTCTCGACTCTAGTGAATGTTCAAGGAGTATAATTCAAAGT
>BLSH010473244.1:508841-520393 GCA_018402905.1 Glandirana rugosa | reverse complement strand
CCCCCCCCCCCCCCCCAGAAATGACATCTTCGGCAAGCTAGACTGAGTCTGTTCACATGAATCAAGAGGAACACACCGCATGAATTAAAGGAACATCGCATATGTAATTTAACTTAATGTTTTTTCATGAATTGCAGGGACTTTTGAAATGTATCTCTTGTGCTAATTTATCAAACATACCTATTCAGAATTTCACGCTTTATGAATTGAGCCCTTAGTGAGACACTGGTGATTTAACCAGGACCTCACTGAAGCATTTGGGAAGTTCCTGTCACATGTTCCAAGTGGCAGGCCCAGATTTTTAGGCAGAGTTCCAGGAAGTAAAGGGAGATGGATACATCTGCCTTAAATAAAAAATGGCCATTGTGAAGAGAATGGGGAGGAAAAGGAAAATAAGGTATGCAAAGAAAAAAGAAGTCTGTATCTCTTAGTAGACTTCCATTACTAAAGATTGCTAAAAAGTGCCTTTGTTGTAAGTATTAGGCTGGGTTCACACCATTGCGAATTGGTTGTGGGTTCCCCGCATTCCAATTCGCAATAGCAGGAGATTTTGACCGGCTCTCTATGGATCCGGTTCACATATCTCCGCAGCAGGTCCGGTGTGTTTTTCCCAAAAACGCGGTGCGACTTTTGGTCCGTTTCAGGTCCGAATTCAGCCAAAAATTTGAGCTGAAATCGGACCTGAAACGGTGAACCAGGACGCACCGGACCCCTGCTGTGAGCCGCATGCGGTTCATATGTGAACCCAGCCTAAGGGTGAGGTTCCTCTTTAAGGGGTTAATAACTACAAATTACCAGTTAAATAAATGAAGCCTTCATCTATAATATGTGCATGAGTTTCATTGTCTTCCCTTCCCTCAATACCTACTAAAATATGCATTCATTAATTCTTAGTAAGCTTAGCATTCAATTTCCACTGACAGCTATTGATGGGATGGCAATGTTCCTTGCTTTGTATTCATACCTGATCCACAAACAACAAACACAAACAGTGCCAGCAGCCAAGGTCCTACAGGGTATTTTTCTTCTTGCGGCCTCTAAAATGCAGAAAAAAACAGTTTAGGTAGTACCTCTTTGATGTTTACTATGTGTGATAAAAGTACGTAAATATGCACATTGTAAAGAATATGTTTATATGGCTAGAATGCCGAGAGCATCAAACACGTGGCAGTTCTAGGCAGTACCAAGAATACAAGGTAAATGCACGTGGTTGTGTTTCCACCACGCGAATTGTCATGTATTTGGCTGTATTTTCAGTAAAGGTGAACAGGACATGAGAAAAATAATTGGTTTTAATCTACCCAGCGCACTGGAAAAAAAATGCAGAATTTTTGCTAATTTCACCTGAATTTTGCCATTCAAGCCAAATGAATAAACTATGTTGTCAAACGTACCTTGTGGACAGCCTTCTCAGAAGAGTTGAAGATGTTATAGCTGCAAAGGGTGGGCCAACTCAATATTGAACCCTATGGACTAAGGCTGGGATGCCATTAAAGTTCATGTGAGTGTAAAGGCAGGCGTCCCAATACTTTTGGCAATATAGTCTTTCAAAATAAGAATGGAACACGGCTGAAAAGGCATGTCAACATATATTAATATGGTCTTCTATATGAACAAGTCCTGCCACAAAGGAGTCAAAGCTCATAGGGCTCGTTTACACTTGCTGCAAAACAGGGCGTCAGACAGGCTTTGTAAAGCTCCCTTAACGCCAATCAAAGCCCATGTCACTAAATAAAATGGTTAGTGTACAGTCCTGTTTACACCTTGCATTGGCTTTGCTGCTTTTCAGCTTTGCGTCAAAAAATATACCCCATGTAGCTTTAGCCAGGCTTCAAAGCCTCTCCAATGCCTCCATAGAAGTCTATGACAAAGCTTGTTTGAAGCTCGCTTGAAGCACCTGTGGCTTTTCAGAAGCTGTAATTCAGCTTTAGCTGCACTTTATTTTGGAGAAATTGCAGGTGTAAGATATCAACACACAGGGCGTTTACCAAGCTTCAACAAGGCTTTTAGGGCTAGCTTACATTTACTTCGACTTCAATGCTCATTAAAACCCATACAGCTTCAACAAGCTTTTATGATGTGTTTTTGAGGCTTCGGCGGTGATTCTAACAGGCTGTAGTGAGGCTTCAACAAGTTTTGTCATAGACTTCTATGGAGGTGTTGAAGAGGCTTTGAAGCATGGCTAAAGCTACATGGGGTATAATTTTTGACGCAAAGCTGAAGCCCAGCCAAGCCAACGCAAGGTGTAAACAGGACTGTAAGCTAACCATTTTATTTAGCGACATGAGCTTTGACTGGCGTTAAGGGAGCTTTAACAACACCTGTCTGACGCCCTGTTTTGCAGCAAGTGTAAACGAGCCCTAAAAGTGCATCACTGAAGCCTCGTGTAAGCCTTGTTGAAGCTTCACTACAGCTTGTTCAAAGCACCACCGAAGCCTCAAAAACACATCATAAAATCTTGTTGAAGCTGTATGAGCTTTAATGAGCGTTGAAGCCAAAGCAAATGTAAACTAACCCTTAGGGCTTGTTTACACTTGCTGCAAAACAGGGCGTCAGACAGGCGTTGGTAAAGCTCCCTTAACGTCAGTCAAAGCTCATGTCACTAAATAAAATGGTTAGCTTACAGTCCTGTTTACACCTTGCATTGGCTTCGCTGCGCTTCAGCTTCGCGTCAAAAAATATATCCCATATAGATTTAGCCAGCCTTCAAAACCTCTCCAACGCCTCCATAGAAGTCTATGACAAAGCCCGTTTGAAGCTCGCTTGAAGCACCTGCGGCTTTTCAGAGGCTGTAATTCAGCTTTAGCTTCGCTTTGTTTTGGAGAAATTGCAGGTGTGAGCTATCAACAAACACACAGGGCATTTACCAAGCTTCAACAAGGCTTCAAAAGTGCATCACTGAAGCCTCGTCTAAGCCTTGTTGAAGGCTCACTACAGCCTGTTCGAAGCACCGCCGAAGCCTCAAAAACACATCATAAAAGCTTGTTGAAGCTGTATGGGCTTTAATGAGCATTGAAGCCGAAGCAAGTGTAAACTAGTCCTTACAGTAGGGGTAGGCAACCTGTGGCCCTCCAGCTGTTGCAGAACTGCAAGTCCCACCATGCCTTTGGGAGTAATTGTAACTGCCAGCCCTGCAATGCCTCATGGGAAATGTAGTTCCACAACAGCTGGAGGGCCGCAGGTTGCCTACCCCTGCCTTACAGTTATATGAACTCTTTTCTTACATAGCATACCATTAAACCTTTTAAAGGATAATGCTGCCCAAAACAGAGAAAGAGTCGAAAACATGATCTCCTCCCATGCTCGTCTCCAGGACTTTTCCAGAGACTCTCCCATCCTCTGGAATTCCCTATCCCAATCTGTCTGGCTATCTCCTACTCTGTCTAATTTTAGGCGATCTCTGAAAACTCATCTCTTCAGGGAAACCTATCCTTCCTTCAGCTAATAACCAAATCTTCTATTTCTCCCATCAGTTCATCCCTCACAGTTTTTACCTATTGTTCCACCAGCCCCTCCCTATTAGATTGTAAGCTCCCAGGAGCAGGACCCTCCTAATCCTCTTGTATTGTTGCTGTATTGCAAAGCGCTGCACAAACTGTTGGCGCTGTATAAATCCTGTATAATAATAATCATGATGATCAGACTTTTCCTGCTGTCCATCACCCCATAGGGAGTTTCACCTTTACTCTCTGTCCAACGCTGGTCATGCACTATAAGGTTTTTTTTTTCTTGTTCAGTCTGCAGCTATACAGCGCAAATAGATGAGTCCCCTGTAGCACCAGCGACTTTCACAATACTCAAACACTGTCTGCATGGGATGGACGCAGCTGCTGTTTGGCCAACAATTTTCCACCTGGCTCCTTCACTTGAATATTTTGGACATGAGGTGGCTGAAAGGGCCAGCCTTACTGGTGCATCTGGGATAGGAAGCGATTAAAAATGTCCCATTAAAGGGTTCATAGACTGCAATAAAAACCTGACAGGTGCTGACCCTTCCCTATTGTATCCAAAATAAGTAGGCTCTACTTCTACAAAGCAGACTGTAGTGAAAAAAAAGACCACCTTCCCTTTTGGGTTAATACAATAAAACAGGACTGCATAACATTCACTGGCTGCAGAGATTAATGCTTCATGGTCGCATTGTGGCCAATCACATGAACAGATGTGCACTAGTCATATAATTGATTAAAGGGAGGGTTAGCGTTCAGGCAGAGCTGTTGACTGGCTCATCCTTCTCTTCAGTAGATATCATGTGACTAATGCCTCATAAAGTTAAGTGACTGGCCATCATGGAATCCTGCAGCAATGTGGTATGTGTTCATGGTTCACTAACCCAACAGAAAAAAAAATAATAGGAAAAGCTGAAGATAAGGTCTTGCATGTTCTAAAGAAGACAGTAATCTTCCATGACTTCCTCATTATAGAACGACTGTCCCTGCCTACCTATTAGGGGAGAAGTTCAAAAGGCCCTTCTCTACCACACCTACTTCTGTTTCTAGGTGCAGAAACAACAAATGCCTTACAATTATTAAAGGAACAGGATGACCTTGGGGCTCTTGTGGAGGATTCCTGGATCAATAGTTGGTATTAAGGGTAATTCTTCATTAAACCTCAATTACAGTTCATCAACCAAGAGAATGTTTACAGAATAACCAAATGTTAGTGCAAAACAGATTATTTATGAAAGTGAGTCCCTTAGAAAAGTGCTTCTCAACCGCAGTCCTCAAGTACCCCCAACAGGCCAGGTTATGGGAATTTCTCTTAGATAAAATAAGTGTCCAAAATACCAAGCCATTGACTCTGATTAAAAGCACCTGTGCAAGACAAAGGAAAACCTGCAAACATGGCCTGTTGGGGGTACTTGAGGACTGAGTTTGAGAACCACTGCCTTATAGACAAGAAAACAATGAGGTGATAAGTATAAAGTGCACCCGTCTTCAGTGCCAAGAACTGGTTACTTCGAAATGCGTCCTGATTAGTGCAGTTCTAGCCATGATTTGGGGGCTGGCTGAGTCGGGAGTGTTTGATCCTGAGGTGCTTTTTCCATTCAGCCTGGCTGGGTTCCTGGCAGCGGTCCGGACACTATCCACGGTTCCCTCCATGCTTTGCGCTTGGCTTTTTGGAGCCTGAACCGAGATCAACCCAATCTGCTATTATGCTTCCCCATTTTTCGTTATCCTGTGAGTAGAACCATTGTTTCCTTAATAAAGTCATTTTGCTTGCTGCACTACACTATGATTTTACAATGTCTCTTCCCCTCCCTTCTTTGTTTACCAGCACTGCCATATTACAAACCACTCTGATGGTTCCTGCCATTGTTGGAGCTTGCTGGTCCCTGTCCCTTGCTCCAAAGGCTCAACCAAGCAACTAACATTGCAGAATAAGAGGTCAGCAATAGCAGCCTCCATGTTAATCTCAGAAATGAAAGGCAGGGGTTAATTTACTAAAGCTTGAGAGTGCAAAATCTGGTGCAGCTCTGCACAAAAACCAATCGGCTTCCAGGTTTTTTTTGTTGAAGCTTCATTGAAAAAGCTAGAAGCCGATTGGCTACCATGAACAGCTGCACCAGATTTTTAGCAAATCAACCCCTCAATGTTTTACAAATGCTTGTGGAATGTAATGTTCTTCAGTCATAGCATACAGCTTAAGAGAGCCAGAATCCTAGGAGTATCATAGTGAGGGTATAGGGCAGTGATTCTCAACCAGGCTTCCGTGGAACCATAGGGTTCCTCCAGAGGTTTCTAGCGGTTCCTTGAGCAATGAGCAATTTCTGCCTCTCAAATACGTTCCCACTGACACCATTGCTATTTTTAGCTATCTGTAAGAAGGTAATTCTTTCCAATGACCACAAGTGTAAGGAGCATTCTTCTCATTGACCATCACACTAATGCATCATGAGTTGTAGATTTCTCATTTTTAGCAGCGATTCCCTGGGACCGGAGAATTATTTCAAGGGTTCCTCCGTGTTGAAAAGGTTGAGAAAGGCTGGTATAGGGCCACAGCATGTGACCTGTAATTAAAGACATCAAATGCTAGTGTAATGATGTCATGCCATACAAGGCTGAAATCCTATTGAAAAGATGAGACCAAAGTATACAACCATACAAGGCCCACATCCTGCTTTGATGGGAAGGCTACATCATTCAGAATCCACATTCCACAGGGATGAAGACGCCATAGTACAATTCTGAAGAAAGTTTGGGTGGGTTAAGAGCTGAAATTAAGAGTTAATGTTTGTAATTTGGCCAGCATTTATTCCAGAAAAATGTATTTAGATGTGGGATTACACCCACCTATACTAAGCAGAAAACATCTGAAATGTACATTATGAATTATTGTGGGAAAATACAGTGGATGACTGAATTTGGTAATTTGATAGGAAAGCTAAAAATACATAAAGAGTTGCTTATTATTGCTTATTCAAGGCACATCTTATAACTACCCAGGTGTAGACACCAAATAATGTGCGAAGTTAATAAGTACTTTCCATTCTGATCCCACCGGAGGAGTTACTGATTGCTTGTGCGTCATGTATTCCAGCTAACACACAGAATTGGTATAAATATACGAGGCATCAATGTGCAGTCAAGTAGTGATGGATTTTAAAGCTGGATAGACCTCATATTTACAAGGATCTACTACATTACTAAACTATGCATCCACAATGTCATAACATGAATGTTTTCATTTAGGAATAGTTTGAGTAGCTTTCAAAATCGGAGAAAACCAGACAAATTCTGTAGTGTTTTAGTGGGGTCATCTCAACAAAATGTAGGCCCTAAATGCAATGATTCTTACATATGGAAATCCAATATTACTAGGGGAAAATGTAGTGCCAGTCTTTGGAATCTGCAAAACTTTACTACCTGGCTCTGATCTATAGCCTATAAGCATTCCATATGCACTCTGACCCATGAGCAAGGCCAAACCAGTCTTGGGGCACATGCATCTTAAGATGGCTACTAATACAGTTTGTCCTACAGTACAGGTAATCTAGAACTCTAATAACCAACAGTGAGGTTAAATTGATATTGCAGCTACTGAAACAAAATGTAGAGGTCAAACTATAAGTCAGATCCACTCATTGGCTGCTGTAGCTTGGGTCATAAGGCAAAAGAACATTGTTTGTAATGCTGCTCATACATGGGTTGACCAAATCAAGAACAACAGAACACCACAACTCCCCCCTCTAGGTGATCACTGATCACTTGCAGCCTCTGCGAGCTCTTTTGAGTCAAACTTTATTATTCTCGACATCCACAGTTAAAGAGTTGTTCCATTTTCAGACTGTTTATCAGGGCAAACCCTCCAACTAAATCAGTGCACAACACAGTAAAGCATTCTTAGCACAGAAGGCATTCACATGTCTCATTTCATCACATATTCCAAAATTGGAGGATTAATTCTCAGTTTAGCACAGTGAGCGGTGCCATGTAAAGTATTCCTTTAGGACCCATTGACCAGAACCACTGATATAATGCAAAAATAATCTATTAGGCTTACATAGTTACATAGTTACATAGTCAGTGAGGCTGGAAAAAGACACAAGTCCAACCCATGTGTGTGTTTTTATGTCAGTATTACGTTGTATATCCCCAAATGTTGTGGTCCCTTAGGTGGGCATCTAATAGTTTTTTAAAATGATCTATACTACCAGCAGAAACCACTGTTTTTGGAAGAGAATTCCACATTCTCACTGCTCTTACCGTAAAGAAACCCCTACGCATCTTAAGGTTAAACCGCCTTTCTTTCATTCTCAGTGAATGGCCGCGTGTCTTCATGTTTTCCCTTGTGCTGAATAGTTTTGCCCCTATAGTGGGGTCACCAGTACAGTATTTGTACATTGAAATCATATCCCCTCTCAAGCGTCTCTTCTCCAGAGAGAACAAGTTCAGTGCTTGTAATCTTTCCTCATAACTCAGGTCCTCTAATCCCTTAACTAGCTTTGTTGCCCTTCTCTGAACGCTTTCCAATACCAGGACGTCCTTCTTGAGGACCGGTGCCCAGAACTGGACGGCATACTCCAGGTGCGGCCTCACCAGGGACTTGTATAATGGGAGAATTATTGATTTATCCCTGAAGTTGATCCCTTTTTTGATGCGTGCCAACACTTTGTTAGCTTTGCTTGCAGCAGCTTGGCATTGCATGCCACTGCTGAGCCTGTTCTCTACTAGGACCCCTAGGTCTTTTTCCATCCTTGATTCCCCCGGGGGCTTAAAGCACAAATATCGGCACCTACTAGCCAGTCATTTATTCCAAACTGCATACAGCTGTTTCAGGCTTTTTGACCATCATCAGTGCAGTGTCTGAAAACCATGGCTTCCAAAAAGTAGGGCTTTTGACCCAAAAAGCAATATACAGCACTATACAAATTAGTTGGGGCAAGCATGGTTTCAAGACTCTATATTGGGCCTATGCAAGTTTAAACTTGCTGCAGAATGATTTTTGGATGTCTAAACTTGTATAAGAAGGTGCTCTCCTGTTTTTCACTTTTTTTTACTTCAGTCTGGATTGATAATTCTCACGGTGAGGAAGTGATTGAAGTCAGTTCACTATATTCATTATTGTTTTGTTATTTTTGTACAGATGTAGATGGATATCACTTCCTGAAAGCAATCGAAAACAATTGCTTTGAGAAAAAATACTGAATAAACAGTTTGGTAGGTAGCAAACGCAGTTGGTGTGGGGTAATCAAGGGTTTTAAGGATTGTAAACCTGTATCAAGAGACAGGGTCTGTGGACACTTTTCAGAAAGGACGTTGTGGAAGAAAAAAAAAAAGACTATGCTGAGGGATGATGGTCTAATCAGAAGAATTAGCATCATAAACCCAAGAAGATCAGTGGGGACATCAAAAGGGAGCATGCATCTCATGGATTTAATGTGGATGCTTCCACTGTCCACCACAGGCTCCTCCAGTGTGGTCTTAGAGTCAGATGCCCAGTTAAGAAGCAGCTCTTGGCACCCACTATGAGAAGTGGTTGTTATGGGCAAAGAAGCATAGAGACTGGCCTTTGGAGCAGTGAAAGAAAGTAATATTCCCAGACAAAAGCCACTTTTATGTTCATGGATACAGGTAAAACTTTGTTCAGCACTTGCCTGGAGAACCTCTTTGAACTGACCACATCCAGCAAGCCCTTAAACACCCACCTAAAGTCATTTTTTGGGGATGCTTTACTTCTTATGGACCAAAAACACTTCACCCCATTGAAGGCATGATGGGCAGTCATAAGTATGTAGGTGTTCTGATGGCAAAACGGACCCACATTCTAAAGAGGCGGTTTCCCGATAGATGTAGAAAGGGGCCTCAATTGTTTGATATAAACGGTACCAACATCCTAAAATTTATACAAAATTGGGGAGAGGGCCTAGGTTTCTGTCCCATTGGCAGAAACTGCACCAGAAACGAGGGAGGACTTTATCTCCCAGGCTGCAGCTCTACGTGATTGGTTGCTAGCATGAGGCTATACTTGTACAAACCTTAGGAAGACCTATAGTAGGTCTAGAACAGGGATATGCAATTAGCGGACCTCCAGCTGTTGCAAAACGACAAGACCCATCATGCCTCTGGGTGTCATGCTTGTGGCTGTCAGGGTCTTGCTATGCCTCATGGGATTTGTAGTTCTGCAACATCTGGAGGCCCGCTAATTGCATATGCCTGGTCTAGAAGCTCCCTTCTATATGGATCTGTCCGCACCCAGCGGCCGAGTACAGTGACGTTAATAACTAGGTTTTCTGTCCAGCATAGCCAGTTACGAAATGTTTTGTCTCATCACTGGCACTTGCTTGCAGACCACCATACTCTTAAGAAATATGTTAGACCCACCCCTGAGCTGGTGTTCCGCAGGGCCACCTCACTCAGGAATAGGCTTACTACATTATCAAGAAAAACCAAGGGAACCTGCTGGTCCTCGAGGCACTTTTTTCTGTGGACAATGTTCACGGTGCCCCTGGATACACGAAGGAACCATCTTCATACTTCCGAATGACGAATTATTCTCTTCACTTACCTATGCTGACTGCGGCACAAAGGGTCTAGTGTACCTAATGGTTTGTAGGTGCAATGTCTTTTATGTAGGCAAAACAATCAGGGAACTACGACAGAGGATAGGAGATCACCTACAGTATTCCTCTAATGGCAAACCTACCAAGGTGGGCCGCCATATAGGGCTGCATCACAGATTTGACCCACAGGCTGTCAAGTTTCTGGTGTTAGAGGTCATCCCGGGACTGGGACCGCTGAATCCTTCAGCGTGAATCGCTGTGGATTGAGCGGCTCAGTGCTACTGTCCCCCCTGGCATTAATGAAACCCATACATTTAAATCCTTCCTTTGAGGTTACTGTGCTGTGCATTGTCCTGATGTATTTTGACCTTCCATCCACAGAATCTCATTCATTCCTGTACAACCAAAGCCCATATACGAGGGAATGTACTTCATTCTGCTCTCCTGTGAATTTCTCTTCCCCCCTCCCCTTTAATTTGATCACTTCAGCTGCTTTTATATTGAATTATATCTTGTCATACATTCAATTGTAATTGCTGTACTATTTTGTTTATCTGATCTGTATTTGTTTTGGATCTGTGTTGTTTTGCTCCGGGCATCATCCACCTGTCCTGTGACCCGGAGACATATCCTCCCCCAGCGGCAGGCACGCGACCTTTCTGTGGGCGGATCACTGTTGCTTCTGACAGCCAGCTCCGCCTTCGCCTGGGTCACGGCCTTCATCCGTTTTCCATTATGGTCACACACATGCGCAGTTAGTGCATAACGATGTGGGAGGGGCCAGACGTCGTGACGTTGCGGTCCGGCGTAAAAACACCAGACGCGCGGTGGCTACAGTTGGAGGCATATAAGGGCGTCCCACAGTCAGCATCGGTGTGGAGACGGCCCTATGGGAGACACATGAAGTGACGGATTGACTTGGGTATGGTTGGAGGTGTTTTCCATATACTTCTACCCTAGAGACTCACGGCATGCTACAATCTCCTACCCTGTGAGATATGCATGGCCATGCTGAAGGTATACAGGCTCTTGAAGTTCCTTACCTTTACCAGGCATTCTTGTCCTTACAGATGCCGATTGGATAATCTGCCAATGTTAAACATACCTTTGAATAGAGTCAATAACTCTTATGTACGTATGCTGTTTTTAAATAAAACATCTATATTTGCATTCACACGAAGCCTGAGTTAGCTATTTGTGCCCCCGTTCGGCAACAAGGGTCGCCCCATCGATGCTAGGTGGGTTTTTACCCTAACAATATTATACCATGCTTACATCTAGCTATGAGCTGTGCTTACTCGTTCCCTCCTCTTCTCTTATCCTCTCCCTTCCTTTCTCCCCCCCTTCTTGTCCCTCTCATTCCCTCCCCTTGTGGTTCCCTGCCCCTTTCCCCCTCCCCTTTTCTTCCCTACTCTCCCCTCCCCCCCCCCCTTTTTCTCTTCTGTTTATCTATCAGTATATATATACACACACCATTTTTTTGCAAACCAGTTTTTTTTTGTCCTGAATGTCTCCCTGTTCTTCCCCCCCTCTTTCCTTCCCTCTCCTA
>BLSH010473244.1:491778-508831 GCA_018402905.1 Glandirana rugosa | reverse complement strand
GGGGGGGGGGGGGGGGGGGGGGGGGGGAAGGTGCCCTTGGGCGTCTCAGACAGGCCCACTTAGGCACAGTGTGGATCTGGTCGGGTAAGCAACACTAAGAACCAAAAATTTACTGTGATGTCCCATATCCAAAATAAACTGTATGTGATTGCATATGGCTTCCCATATTTTATGTCACTATATATGGTTTGTTACATTGTATTGATTTATTGTAGAACTATCTGACCCCTCCTGAAGATGCGGTTCTATCCGCAAAACCAGTAGAGGTTCGGTCTTCATATAGACTCCCACCTTTTCATCACTGGAGTCCACACCAACAGTGTAAAAATGCTATATGACTGTAATCAATGTTTTTAATGAATTTGTTGTATGTCATTAAATAAATTGTTATTTTGATACATACTTGCCCATTATCTATTGGTACCTAGAAAATTCATGTTCCCTCTCCTTGCTCTCCCATGGTTCGTGATGGAGTGTTCCAGCAAGACCTAGCTCCCTGCCACAATTCCAACTAAGGACTTTATTTCCCAACAAAAATTAAAAGTTTCGGAATGGCCAGGAAATTCACCAGACTTAAACCTTATAGAAGACCTGTGGGCCATTGTGAACGATCGCATAAGAAAGGTGGAATGTAGAACAATTAAAGTGATAGAAAGTGCTGTTCTCCAAATGTGGTGTAGAAACCCTGAAGTGAAGGATTCGTGTGAAAAATTTGTGGCCTCAATGCCTAAGGGAGGTAATTAAAGCTAAGGGAGGTCATATCAATTACTGACTAATAGTAAAAAAAAATAGTTTTGTAAACCTGAAATGGTCTCATTGTAACATCCTATTTGGCGCAACTAATTTGCACAGTACTGTGATCATACAAATTATGATGGGAAGAAACGAAAAGAAACAGAACTCCAACCAAATCAGTTAGTAGAATGGTAGAACAATCTTGGAACTGAAGGTATTGACATGTCTTACCTCATCAAATAACCCTAAAATAAAAAGATTATTCCTCATTTCAAGACCAGTGGGGTGGGCAGAGCCATGTAAATAATTCCTTCACAGTCCAAGGGCCAAATGTATAACCATCATTTTAATGGTTATGACTTGTATTTATCAACCGTCTTTGGCCACAATTATTAACCTGGTTATACATACATGTAGGTTTTCAGGCAATCTCCACTTTCGACTAGTGTTGAATTTAGAAATTACAAATGAAATCAACCTCCTCCCAATAGTCTCCATTAACACTGTGAAATGGTCTAAAGTAAGAGTGGCAAGATGGCTTGACCAATTTAGGATTTTTTGCCATCAAACGCCTGAAAACTGCCATGTTTGTGGCCAGCATTAGGCATAACATGTTTCGTTTTATGGGTGCCTTCAGTTCAATACTGGCAAAAACATTTGATAACGTTTTGTGCATTCTGCTTCTGCTATCATTAGTATTATTATCATTATCCCCCAGCTTTCTCTGTGGACTAAAGTACACCTCCCCATGTTAGGCTACATTCACACCAGGGAGAGGTCGGTTAGAACTGTAATTGCAGGAATCTTCTGATTCCTGTAGGGCAGAAATAACGAATCGATTAATCGACAACTAATCGATTATTAAAATAGTTGTCAACTATTTTAATAGTCGATTAATCGGCCAGTCGATTAGTTGGCCTGTGTACAGAAAGCATTAATTGTTTACATATCAGGAAATACAGTGCAACACACATACAGCTCAGTACACCATCCATACATGTCAGAAGACACAGTGCAGCACACATACAGCTCAGAACACTGTCCGTAAATGTCAGTAAGTGCCTGAGAACTCGTGAATGTGTGAAGAGCAATGCATCATGGGACATGTAGTCATGGGCAGGAAGTGAGAGGTTCCAAAGGTAGAATTTTTTTTTTACCTTGCTATAGGGGAACTCTATACTATACTTTGCAGCTTGATATTGGGGCACTCTGAAGGCAGGAGGAGCCAGAAGTGTCGACCCCAGAAGAGTGGAATCAGGGCTGCTCTGTGCAAAACCATTACACAGAGCAGATAAGTATAATATGTTTGTTATTTAAAAAAAAAATACTTTAAAGACTGTGTGCAGGAAGATCAGCATCTGAACCCAGAGAAGGTGGAGGCTGATAGACTGGAGGTAATAGAAGGCATTACAATTACATTTAAAGTAAACTTTTACCAGTATTGTGCATTTATATCTAAAATGATCATATCCAGGAAAGAAAAAGTCTCAGCTTTTAGCACTACTTTAATATAAACGATTTCTATCTCCCTTCCACCCTTCATATAACTTCATGTCCGACTCCTAGGTAAAATACCCATATATCCTACTTCTGGGTGTATTTATTATTATATATGCTTCTGTCTGTTATTCTCAGAGTGGATTAGAGATTTTGCTCCCCAACCATATGGTTGGTTATTTATATTTACCACTGCATAGAGATATTTAAGATAAAATTGCATTTTTTTCTTTTAAAACTTTAAATATTCACTAAATTTTACACCACTTTTTTTTGTAAGGTTATTATCCGATTAATCAAAACAATAATCGACCAACTAATCGATTATGAAAATAATCTTTAGTTGCAGCCCTAGATTCCTGCAACAGCTGTGAGCGGCTAGGTGCGGCCACCGACCCAGTTCACTATAATGACAGCTCTCCAGTGGGCTCAGTGAAGGGGGCCATACATAGCCGCTCACAGCATAAGATTCCTGCCACTACAATTCCCCGGTGTGAATGTAGCCTACGCAGGACAGAAAGAGTAGGTGTTCTGTTGTCATGACATATTTCCTCTTCTATGATCACAACTCCCCCATAGAGGCATTACAGTGAGTGAACGTTGTCACCCAAGGACAGGGAGTGTGTTACTGGCAAGATCATAAGGGGAAAAAAAAAACCTGCTGCAGCCGCCACTTTCAAAGACAGATAAACTGCCACAGATTACTTTTTCTGTGCTTGGGTCTAGGTGCACTTTAAGACAGATGAAAAAAAAGTGTTATTTTATCACTATCTGAAAAACTGAAAATTTACTATCAGATACTTACTGTAATTTTCCTTTCCTGATACACTCCATGGCAGCATACGTGTGGGTAAGGCCCCGCCTCCACTACTACCCTATAGGACCCTTCTCCCATAAATCTTTGCTACATACCAGCTGACTTGTTCTGTAAATAGCCTACTCCAGGCCTCAGGGAGGGGACTCCTGCTGCCATGGAGTCTATCAGGAAAGGAAAATTACAGTAAGTATCTGATAGTAAATTTTCAGTTTTTCAGATAAAATAACACTTTTTTTCAGTTTTCCTGACAGACTCCTATGGCAGCATACGTGTGGGAAATAACTCGCTACACACACGGGTGGGAATTGCTGAGAAAAGCAAAGATTTAATTATTATTGTCTACAGACAAAACACAAGACCCAAAGTTAACTGAGGATAGAGCCGCCGGCTCAATACAATAGTGAGACATAAACGTGTCTATGGAAGACCAGGAGGCTGCTCTACAATTCACATCCGGAGCCACATGGCGCAAAGCTGCCCACGACGTTGCGATAGCTCGGGTGGAGTGGGCCGTCACTACCTCCGGAGGAGTCATGTCCTTTGCCCTGTATGCCCATTGTATGGTCTGAACAATCCAGGACGAAATTGATCTTGTCGAGGCTCTCATTCTCTTGTTCTTCCCCTGTAGTAGGACAAAAAGGTGCTCTGACTTGCGAAAAGGAGCTGTAGCCTCCAGATATTGCTCTAATGTATGACCCAAGTCGAGAGGGTGAACTTCTGTGTCGTTCGCTGTATTGTAGGTCGGAAGAACAATTTCCTGGTTCTCATAAAAAACTGAAGTTACTTTGGGTCTAGCTCCCAGCATGGGAACTAAGACCACTCTGTCAGGAAAGAAGGTGAGGAAGGGTTCCACCGACCCTAATTCTCTAATTTCTGACACTCGTTTCGCTGAGGTCACAGCAACTAGAAAAACCGTCTTCAATGTTAACTCCTTGGCTGATAGCGGCTTACTGGGAGTAGAGCCAAGACTTGACAGGAAATCCAGGACAAGCGGAAGATCCCACTTGGGAAACCTTGATTTCTTCTGAGGTCTAAGCCTAATTGCCCCTTTGAAGAATTGGCGAACAAGCTGATCATTGGCCCAGGAACAACCCGTGAAAGCCGACATTGCCGAAACTTGGACTCAAAGTGAGCTGACTGAAAGTCCAAGGTCAAGGCCCGACTGTAGGAAGCCTAAGATATCCGCAGCGCCTGGACTGTCAACCGAGGCAGATCTGGAAACCATATACTGAGAGAATCTTGACCAGATGCGCTCATAAACCCTATTGGTGCTTCCCCTTCTTGCACTTAGAAGAGTTGGCAACGCCTCTCGTGGACAGCCTAGGGCTTCCAGCCTTCCCCTCTCAAGAACCAGGCCCTGAGGTGCAGATACGCAGGGCAGGGATGCAAGTTCGCTCCTTGAGCCAGGAGATCCAGTCTGGAGGGAAGGGGAACTGGGTCCCTGAAACTGAGGAGCATTAGTAGCGGAAACCAAGGCCTGTTGGGCCAAAACGGGATTACCGCAATGACTTCCACTGGCTCTGTCCTGAGCCTCCGAAGAAACTGAAACACTAGAGGTACTGGAGGGAAGGCATATGCCCGGCGGAATCTCCACTGATCTGAGAGGGCATCTATTCCCCATGCCTGAGGGTCCTAGAACCTTGCATAATATTTCTCCGGTTTGTGATTGCAGGCTGATGCAAATAGATCCACCTCCGGCACTATTCCCAGTGACAGGACCCAGTTGAAGACCTCCCCGTGTAGAGACCACTCGTTGTTGTCGAGCCCTATTCTGGACAAGAAGTCCGCTTACGAATTCTGGATCCCTGGAATATATACTGCCGATAAACTGCAAAGGTGTTTCTGAGCATAATCCATTATTGGCTCTACTTCCCGTAGCAAGGAACCGCTGCGGGTCCCCCCTTGCTTCCTCACATATGCCACTGCGACTGTATTGTCCATCTGGACCATCACGGAGGCATCCATTGTCAGGTGGCGAAATGCTTGCAGGGCCTTGAATGCTGCCCGCAACTTCAGAATGTTGTCGACTATCCCCTGGGCAGGGAAGTCCCATTTGTGCCATCTCTGACAAACAATGGGCACCCCAGCCCCGGTTGCTGGCGTCTGAGGTTACTATTAGCCAGGTGGTTGGGAACAGAGAGTGACATCTGGAGAGATTCTTGCGTTGGAGCCACCAGAGGGACCGCCTCATGGAGGAGGTTATCCGGATGCGTTGTGTCTTGCTGTGTGACCTCCACTGCTTGAGGAAACCTTTCTGAAAAGGCCTCATTCTCCACTGGGCCCACTTTACCATGGGAATGGAAGCTGTCATCGTGCCAATCACCTTCATGCACTGGAGAGCTGAGAGCCACGGAGAGGAGAGAACTTCTGTGCTTCTTCAACGGAAAACTCTGCCAATGACACCTCCACCTTGCCAGACCATGTTTCCATGGCCTTAGAAACTGCTGCCAAGGCTAGGGCCGGTTTGCATGCCATGCCTGCGGTCATATAGATACGTTTAAGGTCCGCATCAATCCGCCTCTCCAGAGGGTCTTTAAAAGAGACCGTATCCTCTAATGCAAGTGTCACATACTTCACTAGCCTCATTAAGGCTGCATCCACCCTTGGAGCTGTCTCTAGGTGTTTCACCTCTTCCTCCTTAACGGGGTACATCCTCTGCATTTTGGATGCCAATGAGCCCCTCCTCTCCACCTTGCTCCATTCATCTGAGATAATCCCTCCTAATTCTGCTAGGAAGGGAAAATTGGTGCACTCCCTGCTGAGCTGTTTGAACAGTCTTTTTTGTTTCGGAGGCGATACCACTGGGTCCTCCAGGTCCAAGGCCTCCTTCACCGCGACAACCAAGGATGGGACTAGAGCATAACTGAACCCTACCTCAAGGGGCTCCACATCCGTATCCCCATCCGATGGAGCTGGTGATTGCCGGCTGGGTTGAGAATGATCCCACAGATCTTCAAACTGATCCTCTGTTGCTGATGATCTCAGGGGAGCCAAGAGAGGGACTTCAGGCTGACGGGTATTTCTCTCTTGTAGAGAGTCTCTGACCACCCACTTAATCATTTCTTCCAAATGCTGGCCAGGGTTTTCCCTTTCATTAACTGCCTGTAGCAGTGCTCACAGAGGGAATTATCAGCTGATACTGACACCTTGCAACCCCAGCATGTCCTGCCGCCCCTTTCCCCTGTACGGGAGAAGTGCGGGCGTGAGCTGTCTCTGTCGTGGCGCCCTGCAACTGAGTGAGACTCATGACGCCCAGATCTAGATGAAGAGTGCTGGTGAGATTTGGACGAACCACTTTTTCTGTGCGAACTCCGGTGCGAACCAGACCTAGAAGGGCTATAAGAAGAGAGAAAGCAAGGATGTGCCATTAAAAAAGCCTGCACACACAGAATATCTCCATACATGACCTAACCCCCCCCCCCAGCCCTCCCCATCATGCAGGACCACTGGTACCTGTTGGGCAAGGGCTGACCACCAGGGGGCAGAGGAGAGTCCATGATCACTGACACCTAGGAGGAGAGGCAGAGTGACAACCATGCTGACACAATCCACTCCCCCTCCCCCTCCCCCTGTAACGTAACATACCTGGGGAGATCGCCAGCACAGCCTGGGGAAGGTGCTAGTGTTTCTGCAGACATTCCCGAGGCTTGTGCCGCTCCTCGGGCTTTAAAAAGCTAGCAGTGACATCATCGACTGGCGCCGGCCAGTGCCGTGCACGCGCGCATGTGTGAGCCAAGCCTCGATCTTGTCCCGCGATCGCACATGCGCAGATCGGCCGCGGGACCCAGGAGTAGGAAGTCGGCGGCCAGAGCACCACCTCCCGCCGCCATTACTGTCAGCAGGACAGGCACAGACACATAGGAAAAAAGACTCACCCCTCCACCGCACCAGTGCCAACCAGGATTTTTCCAGCGCCCAGCCTCCAGCAGATTAGGGCCACCCGCTCTCAGCTGGGCATCTGGCCAGCGCACACAATATCAACCCAGACTTCAGCACTTACTCTGCATATACCCCATACCCCGCTCTCAGCTGGGGCGTATCGGGGGGACGAATACAACTGGTCACGGGCGACTGTCTCGCGGTGGGAATCTTCAGGTAGTTGAACCGATACATAGTCCATATGGAGGAGGACAAAAAAGGAACAAGTCAGCTGGTATGGAGCAAAGATTTATGGGAGAAGGGTCCTATAGGGTAGTAGTGGAGGCGGGGCCTTACCCATACGTATGCTGCCATAGGAGTCTGTCAGGAAAGCCTTAATTTCCTTCTGTCCTCAATAAACACCTATTGGAACCCATTTATCCACAGCTTGAAGCTAGTGTTGTTATAGTGAGTGATAATCTGTGTGATAATCTTTGCAAATTGACTTTTACATTGATTTTATCTGTAAAATAACATTAGTCATAGCAAAACACAGCTACTTACACAGTAGGCTAAATAAAGCACGTTAGAGGCCTTTGTGAATTGAGCCCTTGATATGAACTATGAAAGGTGCAGGATCTAGAAAATAACAGCCGAATAGGAGGAAAACAATTTCCCCTTACCGCTTTTTCTGGGGGCCCCCCCTGGCAAGGCACAATCCTTGGGCTGGTATGGATTAGAAGGGGGGTGCACTCTGCTGCCCCTCCTTTCCCTGGCCAGCCAAGCTGCATACTAGGATAAGGGTCTATTATGGATTTTGGGGGCTCCCCACACTTTTTTTCATTTTTTTTTGTTTCCCTCCAAACTTTCTGCCACTTCGTTATCCAGGATAAGGGTCTGGTATAGATTTTGGGGGCTTCCTACACTTTTTTCATTTTGTTTCCTTCCAAACTTTCTACCAGTTCGTTATCCAGGATAAGGGTCTGGTATGGATTTTGGGGGCTCCCCACACTTTTTTTTCATTTTTTTTTTGTTTCCCTCCAAACTTTCTCCCAGTTCGTTATCCAGGATAAGGGTCTGGTATGGACTTTTTTGTGGGGGGGGCTCCATGTTTTTTTTTTTTAGTTTGTTTTTTAGGGGCATGTGGCCTTGTATAGTTCAGAATGGTATGGGGTCCCACAAAGAAAATAAAAACTCCTGCTCCTCGGGGGGGGCTTGATGTCATTGACTATATAGTCATGATCACATGTGGTCAGTGATGTCACCTAGGATTCCCTGGCTGCTTTGTTTAAAAACATAGGCAGGTCAGGGAGCAGAGCTGTCACTTAGTAGCCATAGGTTTTTTTTGCCACGTTATTGTAGTATTTCCTACAAGTGCACCACTTCATGTGCAAGTTTAAGGCATCCCTCAACCATGGTATCAAAAGGAATTGTGTATTTTTAAATTTTCACTTGCCACATCTAAAGACCCCATCCACTGAACAGCATTTATGTTTGCATTGGTACATTTCCCCAGTGGTAGTCTCCAGCTATTCTTGCCCTTTATTTGCCCTGCAAATTGGTGTTGAAAAGAACAGAAAAAATTAGAATATTTGATTCTCATAGATTTCAATGAGGTCCAGGAGTTATTTGGAGGTTTGTGGATTTGGTTGGGGAGCATTCAGCAAACTGAACTTTGCTCATCGCTATCCTCAATGGACTGTAAGCTCTGCTCACTAGAGCCCTCCACTATTCTTGAATTGTATGTACTGTACACATATTGTCTTCTTGTACCGTTATGTGGAATATGTTATTCCTTTACCATTATACGAATAAAAACAGCTGGAACATCGGTACAGACTATCAAAGCCGGACAAAAAAATGGAGCTTTTGTCTACAGCACTTGAAAAAACCTGATTGGTTTCTATGGGTAACAGTTTGATATTTTTGCAGTTTTCCAGAGTAACTTTACATTTAGTTATATACTGATCCTATGACACCACTGTAAAAAAAAGCCTCGTACACACGATGCGATTATCGTACGACTGCACGTCCAACTTTTCTCAAAATTGTCTGTCCGTGATTTTGTCTAGTGTACTAAAGTGAGTCAAGTTATCGTCCGACAAAAGCAAACGTAGTGACGTGTAAAGAGGAAGTTCGGGTGAATGTGAATTACGGACGCAGGTTTACACGACCGAACATTGGACCTGGATTCCGAGCAAACACTTCCAACTTTTGTTTGGCCAACTTCTGTACACACAAGCTGAAAATTGGCCAACGCCTTGTTGGCAGACAAAAGTTTTCTAGTCTTCACATACAACTTCTGTTAGACAATAATTGAAAATTGGCTGTTGAATCGTGCGTACTAACGGTCGGATTATCGGACGAAAGGCTGACGTACGACTTTTTTCCGCCGATAATTGTACAGTGTGTACGGGCCTTAAGCTTGTCCTAGGAGAAATCTATAAGGTGCCAATGTCTTTCGTTTGCAAGTGCTAGTTACTTTTTCAAGTCATTGATCTACAACAAGCATGCAACAGCTGACATCACAGTAAAGCTGAAAATTCCTGCTCTGCACTTTTCTTTCAGGCCAATGGCCAAGAATACTTAGTGTGGTAGTAAGGTCATGTCTGACATTTTTACCTTCAGGTAACCTTATAATAAAGCTTACCTGTAGGTAAAAAGAATATCACCATTTAGAAGATATTGCATGGAGGAGCAGCTGGTGACATCACCGGCACAGGGGCTCTGAAGGAACGGCATACCATGCTGTTCCTTCAGAGGTCTGTGTCGTAAACTGTGACTCCTGCAGGTATGCAAGGGAGTAACATCATCCCGGTTTGGCCAGTCAGACGGCTGGAGTCCGTGAACCCAGAAGGAAGACCAGTGAATTTAGAAGCCCTGTCAGCAGTGACAGTGCGCTGCTGGAGAGCTTTGTTTTAAGGCAAGCCTCTCATAATCTGCTAGTATTTATAGTGCATTTATTATTATTTTTACTAGGAGCCTGCAAAGCATTGATCAGCAGGTTGCGGGTGCCATGCAGGACTCCTGCAGACTGTCAGTGTAGCTGTCTGCTTTCTACATCATACGGGCAGGCAGATACACACTTACAAGAAGAAACAATTAAATACCTAGGGCACTCAACAGCGCCCTGGTGGTTCATTAAGAACTACAAGCCGACAGCCGCAAAGGATGTTGGTACTTGTAGTTCTCCCACTCACTCTGATGCGGCTGGGTGGAGTGACAGCAAGATCGGGGAGAAGATCCCCAGCTCGCTGTCACTAGAGGTGGTGGGTCGGGGAGAGGCAGCAGCACTGGGAGCATGATACATGTTCCACCCTAAAGAAGGGGGCGGGAGGGGGGACATCTAACATGCTCCCAAAAGTGAACCTTATCCGTAGTTTGGAGATCCCTGCTTTACATCATTGGGTCACCATGATAGCCATGAAGCTGCCAATTTCAGAAAGATCAGCAATGGCCGACTTAAAGTAGAACTTCATTCTCTCTATCCAGTTAACACCCTTGCACTTCTCTCCTCTCCCGTGATCACAACTGGATATCATTTTTTCTCCCTCCAGTACCTTTTTTGGGTGACATCTGGTACTTCCAGGAGTCTTGCCTAGGTGAGAATGATGCCCCCCTCACCCACAGCCTGTTGGAAAGCCCTTGTTACAGATCCCAGGAATTGCTGTACTTCACGTGGGCCAGCTGGCTCTTCCCAATTCTTGCAGTCGCCACACACATCATCAGCAATAATCTGGAAGAGATGGTGGCCCCCTGACGATGTAGCTAAATAAGATGACAATGTTGGCTTGATGGGCAGATTGCAACTAGTTAATGCTTAATTCACGGTCGAGTGAGTATGTATTCTAAGGGCCAGTTCACACCTAGAAACGAAGTCCGGATGTGTTCTGGATGCTTTTCTGCATGCATATTTTTGGTGTGTTCCCGTACATTTTTTCCACTTTTTTTTCTTTACCTTAGATAAGGATGTTTGTGTTCCGGTGCGTTTAAGTGTGTTCCGGTGCGTTTTTGATGCATTTTACTGTGCTCCAATACAGTTCAGCGCATAAACAATGCAGCATGTTGTTTTTTTTCTGGAACTGACCACACTGGTGTGAACTATGCCACTGAAAACCATATAAACTACTATCCATGCGTTTTTGATGCAGAGAACAAAAAGGCACTGGACAGCATTTGGTATGAACTGGCCCTGAAGCTTTATACCCAGCCGCCTCATATATGAGTTGTTGTCTGTTTCTGGGGCTCCCTCCATCAGTGATCTCAGAACTATGACCAAGCTGTCCCAAACAGTTCACATGTAGGACAGGCTCCCGATGACATTAGCATGGTAAAGCCATCACAGTGCCATAAGACTGGCAGAGTCCCTACTATCTGTCTCGGGCATCCCAGCCCATTTAAAGTGCCTGCACAGGCTGGTGTAAAGGGATCAATATCTCCCTCTGTATAGAATGCCTTTAAATGTAAATGCTTTATACATTCCCCACTTTGCCAAATAAATAATACTTTATAATTAGTTTTATATATATATATATATATATATATATATATATATATATATCTTTTTTTTTCTATTAGAAATGCACTGAGATTTCGGCTGGGGAAACATAACGGCCGAAAACGGTGTTATCGGCGTTTAGCTGATAAGAGAAAAAGGTGCCGATAATATCGCTGAAAACGCATGCGATTTTACTGTGTATCTGGTGTGTTTTCCATAGGTCATGTGACTCAAAAACAACATAAAAAATGTAACATGGGTGCGTTATTGATGCATTTAAATGGGGGAGGTGCGTTTTTGTTGCGTTTTTTTTTTACTGACCAAAAAATGCAGCAAGCAGGATTTTTAACACCACGACGAAAGCGCCATGGACCAGTGTGCAGAAATACATAGAATTTAATGGGATACATTTTTCTTGCGCTAAAGGTGTCAATAATGGCCGACGATAAATTCACATGCATTTAAATTCATGATATTAATGAAAAAGTTGAATACAAGGCTATATAAAATTATATATATTTTTTAAAAACCTGTCATTTTCGGCCAAGTGCATCCTGCATTTTCGGTTTCCGCACCAAAATTTCCACTCGGTGCACCTCTAATATCTATCTATATATATATATTTTTTTTTTACAATGCCCATTTTCCTAGTACAGCCTAGATATATAGATATACTACACTGGGATAAGGCACCACATGCAGTATAGCATGCATTGTCTGATGTAGTTGGAGAAGGCAGATGCAGAATTGTGGCAGTACAAATCCCAGCATGCCTTGTCTCCATACACCTGAGGATGCTGAAGCTGTATGATGACAGCCTGCCTATATAATGAGATGATGTGTAAAGTGCAGAGCCCTCCATCCTGTGTAGTAGCTGGATCCTGGTTGCTATGGGTAACAGCAGACGCTCTTGGCACTGCCAAGTTGCAGACAGGGACATGGGTTGCACACTGCAGCCAGCATACAAAGATGTTGCATGCATTCACCTCCCAGCCCTGTGATGATGCCCCCCTCCTCCTCCTCACCAGGGTCTTGGCCACGTTGCCTCTCTGCGTGATGTTCTTGCTGTGCTTCTCATTAGCCATCCGGATCCTCTGCTTGGCCACCATGGTCGGGCGGAGAGGCTCTCCAGTGCGGGCACACAGTGGATCCCCGGTACACCAACCAACCGCTCACACACAACACCGGCTGTCAAGAGGCGTCATGACGTCATGAGCACCTGTGTCTGCTGTCCCTCCATCCCTCCTTAGTACATGCTGGGGGGCTGTACAGGGGGAAGTGACGTGTAGGGCTCCTCACTGTCTGCTTCTGTAGGGGGCTTCTACACCTGTCATAGGAGAGCACGCACCCCCTGCATCCCTTTATATGTGCTCTGTATTCTACACATCAGCAGAGCACCTAGGAGGGTGAAGGCAGGCCACATTTCCAAACTGCCATTTGGGGACACCCCCCAAAAAAGATGATTTTCGATACTCTTTTTTGCCTTTTTTTTTGGGGGGGGGGGTCACATCTTAGAACCCCTAATATCTAAGGACATGACTCCCCCTAAAAGTGATGGACTACAAGTCCCAGCATGAACCCCTAATATCTAAGGACATGACTCCCCCTAAAAGTGATGGACTACAAGTCCCAGCATGAACCCCTGAGATCTAAGGACGTGACTCCCTCCCAAAAGTGATGGACCACTAGTCCCAGCATGAACCCCTGAGATCTAAGGATGTGATTCCTTCCCAAAAGTGATGGACCACTAGTCCCAGCATGAACCCCTGATATCTAAGGACATGACTCCCCCTAAAAGTGATGGACTACAAGTCCCAGCATGAACCCCTTAGATCTAAGGATGTGACTCTCCCCCAAAAGTGATGGACTACAAGTCCCAACATGAACCCCTGAGATCTAAGGATGTGACTCTCCCTCAAAAGTGATGGACTACAAGTCCCAGCATGAACCCCTGAGATTTAAGGACGTGACTCCCCCCCAAAAGTGATGGACCACTAGTCCCAGCATGAACCCCTGAGATCTAAGGATGTGATTCCTTCCCAAAAGTGATGGACCACTAGTCTCAGCATGAACCCCTGATATCTAAGGACATGACTCCCCCTAAAATTGATGGACTACAAGTCCCAGCATGAACCCCTTAGATCTAAGGATGTGACTCCCCCAAAAGTGATGGACTACAAGTCCCAACATGAACCCCTGAGATCTAAGGATGAGACTCTCCCCCAAAAGTGATGGACTACAAGTCCCAGCATGAGCCCTTGAGATTTAAGGACATGACTCCCTCCCAAAAGTGGTGGAAAGCAAAAGTCCCAGCATGAACCCCTGAGGTCTAAGGACATGACTCCCTCCCAAAAGTGGTGGACTGCAAGTCCCAGCATGAACCCCTGAGATCTAAGGACATGACTCCCTCCCAAAAGTGGTGGACTACAAGTCCCAGCATGAACCCCTGAGACCTAAGGGTGTGACCCTATAGATTTCACGTGTTCATGCTGTGACCTGTAGTCCTTCACTTTGGGGGGGGTCACATCCCCCAAAAGTGATGGACTACAAGTCCCAGCATGAACCCCTGATATCTAAGGATGCGTCCTCCTCCCATCCCTCCAAGGGTGTCTTGTCATCTGTCTTCTCCTCTGCTCCCAGCCTACTCATCTGCCATCTGACCTCTCTGCACTGCAGTCAGTGCCTCATAATGTTCCACCCATCTGCATGGCGCTGGGGGCAATTCCGGGACACTGTATTGTTCCAGAATGAAGGTGCCCGGGACCCAGGACAGACCTGCCAAATGCGGGACTGTCCTGGGCAACCCGGGATTTGTGGTCGCCCTAGGCCCACTATTGGTAAAAAATACCCAACAATGAGTTAATTAAAAATGTGCATCTGTTAAATTTTTTCATTCAAGTCTGCAGAGCATTGCAACCCCGATCAGTGCGCCACGGTCAGCGCAATATACCCAGTCCCAGGTCTGTATGGAAGTTACGGATCTTCTGTTATAGGGCTGGAGGGCATCATGATTGTGCTACAAGTGTGGTTACAGTTGCCACCCCTGCTGCGGTAATACTTTGATTCAGCGATCCCTGTACATGATGACATGGCTGTGTGGGGTCGCTCGCTCAGCACTGCCACCATTCACAGAACACTTTCTATTTTTTTAGTGAATACACGTCGTATCATCAGTCAAGGTGGAGATCTTGATGTCACTGCCATTCTTCCCCAGCTCGTCCTATCAGTGAACGCCTTGTATTCACTGAAAAAAATAGTGTTCTGTAATTGGCAACAATATCTAGCCAGCGACCCACCCTGTGGTCAGGACCCAGAAGACTGCAGTGATCGCTGTAATAGCGGCGACTACTATGGTGATTGTCAGTTTCCCCAGGCTCCTCAGGTAAGTAATATACACTCACCGGCCACTTTATTAGGTACACCTGTTGAATTGCTGGTAACACAAATTGCTAATCAGCCAATCACATGGCAGCAACTCAATGCATTTAGGCATCTATTCGTGGTGAAGATGACTTGATGAAGTTCAAACCGAGCATCAGAATGGGGCAGAAAGGGGATTTGGCGTAACCAACATGAAAGCATGGATCCATCCTGCCTTTTATCAACGGTTCAGGCCAGTGGTGGTGTAATGGTGTGGAGGGGGGGGGGGGGGGGGTATTTTCTTGGTACACTTTGGGCCCCTTAGTACCAATTGAGCATTGTTTAAATGCCACGGCCTACCTGAGCATTGCTGCTGACCATGTCCATCCCTTTATGACTACAGTGTACCCATCTTCTGATGGCTCCTTCCAGCAGGATAATGCACCATGTCACAAAGCTCAAATCATCTCACCACTGGTTTCTTCAACATGACAATGCGGTCACTGTACTCCAATCGCCTCCACACTCACCAGATCTCATCCAATAGAGCACCTTTGGGATGTGGTGGAACGGGAGATTCGCATCATGGATGTGCAGCCAACAAATCTGAAGCAACTGCGTGATGCTATCATGTCAATATGGACCAAAATCTCTGAGGAATGTTTCCAACACTTTGTGGAATCTATGCAATGAAGAATTAAGGCAATTCTGAAGGCAAAAGGGGGTCCAAGCCGGTACCAGCAAGGTGTACCTAATAAAGTGGCCGGTGAGTACACATATTTATGTTGTGCCAAGCTGGACCAATGTAACTATGCAATTAAAGCATCCAGAAGCAAAGCTAAAACAGTACCACTAAGAGTGGCCTGATACGTTGCTCCGGCCAGCTCATGCTGCTTCCAGGTGCTGGTTGGGTTGCATGAAAGGTCTTCAGGCTCAGTTCCAGGACTACAACAAAATAGCGCCCTCCACTGCTAAACCCATCAACTTAACAGTAGAGTTGATCGAACCTCTGGAAGTTCGGGTTCTGCTGGTTCGGGCGAACTTCGGGACAAAGTCCAGGTTCGGGTCCGGACGGAACCCGAACTTTGACACGGACCCTGAACCCCATTGAAATCAATGGGGACCCGAACTTTTAGGCACAAAAATGGCTGTAACAAAGTCCTGGAAAGTCCTAGAGGTCTGCAAAAGGAAGGAAAATGGGGGTAAGAGTAGGGCAAGTGCCCTACAAAGAAATGGGAATAGGGAAATAACTTAAAGCGGAGTTCCACCCAAAAGTAGAACTTCCGCTGGTTGGATTCCTCCTCCCCTCAGGTGTCACATTTGGCACCTTTCGGGGGGGAGGGGGAAGAGGATACCTGTCTTTAGATAGATGTCCTTTTCCACACTTCCGGGAGCTCTGGCCGCTGACGTCAGCAGCCCGGCTCCCTCCTCCCTGCTCGCTCTGCTTCTGGCCACCTGGCCAGTAGCAGCGCGCGGCAGAGCCTCGCGCATGCGCAGTAAGGTGCCCAGCGTGAAGCTGTACTGCTTACACGTCCGGGTTCCCTTACCCACGATGGAGGCGGCTGCACCCGTCCCCTGATCCAAAGATCAGCGGTGGGTGCCGACATCGCTGGACTCCAGGACAGGTAAGTGTCCTATTATTAAAAGTCAGCAGCTACTGTATGTGTAGCTGCTGACTTTTAATTTTTTTTTCCTACCTCGGACCTCCGTTTTAAAATAATTCATAAAAAAAAAATCAAAAATGGAGGTGGATGTGGACTATCTTCAAACTGTGTGAGAAAAGTATAAATTAGTTCTTAGAACAGTGATATGGCTTCTCCCGGCTAATTTATACTTTTCTCACACAGTTTGAAGATGATTGTATATTCTACAATCATCTTAAAACTGTGTGTGAAAAGTATACATTAGCCGGGAGAAGCCATATCACTGTTCTGTGTCAAAATTCTACTAACATCTTATATGTTAGTAGAAGTTTGACACACTCTTTTCATATTTAATCGGCCCTCTTCGGTATAGTGACAAGATTCTTGATTAAATATGAAAAGAGTGTGTCAAACTTCTATCAGGTGTAGGTGGAGGTAAAAACTAAAAAAAAAATACTTAATAAAATTTTGCCTCCAGGCTCCATCCTTTTTTTTTAATTTTCAGTCGTCGATGTGTATGTCATCGACGACTGAAAATTATTATCCTGTGAATGGACAGGACCTCAGGTCGCTACAGCCGTGGGTGGCGACTAGAAACCTAGTCCCCTGCCCACGTCGGCGGAGGTAGCACCCATTCCCTTGGGC
>BLSH010473244.1:472378-483078 GCA_018402905.1 Glandirana rugosa | reverse complement strand
GTGTGGGAGGCTGTGGTTGCTGCTGCACGCAATGTTGATGGTGAACAGATCAAAACACTGACAGAATCCATGGATGGCAGGCTTTTGAGTGTCCTTGCAAAGAAAGGTGGCTATATTGGTCACTGATTTGTTTTTGTTTTGTTTTTGAATGTCAGAAATGTATATTTGTGAATTTTGAGATGTTATATTGGTTTCACTGCTGAAAATAAATAATTGAAATGGGTATATATTTGTTTTTTGTTAAGTTGCCTAATAATTATGCACAGTAATAGTCACCTGCACACACAGATATCCTCCTAAAATAGCTACAACTAAAAACAAACTAAAAACTACTTCCAAAAATATTCAGATTTGATATTAATGAGTTTTTGGAATCATTGAGAACATGGTTGTTGTTCAATAATAAAATTATTCCTCAAAAATACAACTTGCCTAATAATTCTGCACTCCCTGTATATAAATCCTAGTATGTGTATATTTCTTTCCACAGAAAATCAAAAACAAAACAGTAAATAATAAATATTTGAGTAAGACTGATCACAGGTGTGTTCTCCTTTAAATGGAAATAAATGAAAGAAAAAAAAACAGTTTCAGCAAGCAATACACTTAATAAAATTATTTACATGTGTGTTCTCCTTTAAATTGGAATAGGTGAAAACCAGTTTCAACAAGCGTTTATAAGTCCAAGTATTTTAAATCCATAAGATGGTAAATAAAGGATCATTATAACAACATCCAGGCACAGCCATCAAGGGGGTGAGAAAAAGCCCCGGGGTTCCCTTAAAGCGTGGTGAAAGGGTCCGTCAAGTGCTCTTGTGCTTTATAAACCATATGCTGTGCAGAGCTGTGAAGATCACTCGTGCTCCCCTCTAGGTCCTCCACTTACCAGATAACGGCACCCCTGCAGGGGTAAACCGCATGTAAGCCGTCACTGGTGCTTGTAACACTCCAGGGGAAACCTCCACTGTGGAGTATACAGTATCTTACTATAATAAAACACCTGCCTGTAATCATTTGCATACTACATTTGGCCATCTCTCTTATAAAAAACGTCCTGCTGCTGGCCAATTTTACACTGCTGTATCATCTGCGGTCTATTAATTCTTAAAGCGGTAGTAAACCCGCACAACAAAAAACCCAAAATCCTGCAAGACAATAGCATAATGTCCTATTAGGACATTATGAAATACTTACCTTAGATTGAGGCCCCCGCAGCCCGACCTGGTCAGCGCTGAGGGAGCTGACATGTTGTTTTCCAGGTCCGCGGCTACAGCGCTGTGAGTGGCCGGAGCCACAATGAGTCACTTCCGCTCATGAGCGCGGGAGATCTTCGTTCCGGCAAGGAGCTCTGATTTTCTGGCAGCTTCCTCCGGACCATCAGAGCGCATGCGCCGCTGACGTCAGCGGCTGCATGTAGGGTGAATATCTCCTAAACCGTGTAGGTTTAGGAGATATTCATTTTACCTACAGGTAAGCCTTGTTATAGGTTTGCCTGTAGGTAAAAATGAGAGTTGGGGGCCTACAACCGCTTTAATGAGAGCTTGATAATAATTGGCCAGTTATTACTGGCAATATCTGTAAGCGAGTCAATTACATTTTGATGAAAAAGCATGTCTTGCTGCTAAAGCTACCTTAAAACATCCTTAGTTTCAAAAGGAAATTAATGAGATTGGGATGCTGCCACTATATGAAAGCCAAGCTAACTGTACGAGAAAAACAAATTAGTGCCATAGCCAAATATGCTCTGCCAGTGTATAATGTTTTTGAGGCTGTTCTTTAAAGCAATGTACAGCTTTAAGGTTATCTCCCGATATGTTATTTAAAGCGGTTCTAAAGTCAAAAAGGTTTTTTTTACCTGCATTCTATGTATTAAGGTAGACAACTTTCCAGTTGCTGTTCCCCACCAAATACATTTATCCAGCACTGTGCCCATCTGCAGTTTTTATCTCCCCTCTCTCTACTCTCACAAGCTGGACTGAGAGCAGTGGGAACCATTGGCTCCTGCTGCTGTCAGTCAAATCCTGTTTGAAGGGAGCGAGAGGCAGGGTAAAAAATTTAAGAAATAAAAAAAAAAGATTCACCAAATTGAACCCAGGCAGATGTTCCCATCACTACTTAAAACTTAACTCCATGGCAAAAGACCCCCTCTGATTTAATGACAAAAGTGCCCCATCTGACCTACAACCATACAAGGTTTCATTTCTCCAAAATTTCAGGAAAAGTTAGGAGATTTTGTAATGTTTTTAAAGCTCTTTAAATAGCTTCTGAAGGTCATGGAAACTACTTTTATTTAAGTATTTTTTTTTCAAATTAAAAAAAAAAAAAAATAACAAGCAGAGAAAAAAGTGAAATAAAAATAAATAAATTAAAAGTGACAATTCACAAATAGTGAGAAAATACACAAAAACAGAAAAGATAACATGTCCCAGGAGGTTGCAAGCAGAGAGCGGAGGCCATCGCCGAACTTCCTCTTGGATTACCAAGCAGAAGTGGGAGAAGGTCAATGTTAAAACTGGGAACTTGCTCCCTGAAAAAACAAAAGTATTTTCATTGAAATGAGCAGAAGAAGTTTTATGTGAAGTTCTGCTTTCAACTGTGCTACAAAAATCACAAGTAACTAATCAGTAAGAGTAGTCCATCTCTAAATAGATGGAAGAAATGGTTCCTCGTGGTATATGCAGCAAAAGTAGCATGTAGGTATTAATGTCACAAGCTCCAAATGTATGCGATTGATCACAATTAGTTTTGCGTTGATACCGAGTATTTTCACGAGTACTCTTGAAAATGCCCAAATACCCAAAGCTGATACCTTTGTGGTGCAATTTGAGTCCATACACAATGAATGGGCTTAAATTGCACCATAAAGAATTGCGTGCGATTTGAACAGGAATGCAGTGAAATTCCTGTCCGAATCGCATGCGGTTTCCTGCACCACTCCTGTCTATACCCAGGATTGTCATAGTGATTTCAGCCTGGGTTCACACAGGAGCAGTGCTGAATATCGCATGCAATTCACACAGGAATTGCACCACATTCCTGTTCACCGATGACACTCCAGCATTGGTGCAACCCTAATCAAAATACTTATGTAACTGACTTTGTAAGTAAGGGATATGTGTTAATATACTGCATCATCAGTAATATGCCCCTAATGCATGCATTTGTTAATGCTTACAATTTTGTGCAGTGCTACAAAGCACAGGTGTGAATGGATCCTAAAGAGGAGCCTGTGTAGGGGAGTTGTAATGTGGTGGAATGTAAGGCTGCATCCAGCTCTGATTGTTGCCCTGGCAATGAGGTTCCTTAGCATATAATCACAGAGCAGGGGCCATGTTGAGGGAGGTTATAGTTGTTGGTATAGTGAGCAACAAGTTAAAAGAATAGTCAAAGTATGAAAAAGAGAGGAACAGCTAGATGAAGACAGGGAAGGCTTTGATAGGGGTATCAGGGTAAGGAGTGGGGAGGTGGGTCAAGGGAGTGAATCTTTTACCAGCAGGCAGTACCGTAGGGCAATTTATGGGGATGATCCACTTTAAGGCCTCATACACAGGGACGTTTCTTAAAAAATAAACAAAACGTCGAGCCCGACGTGAAGGAAAAAAATCAGCATTTTTCTGCGTTATGCATCGGTGTTAGTGAGCGTTAGTGAGCGTCGGCGTCAATAGGCGTTTTTTAAAAAAATCATCCCTCTGCTATTTTTCAACCTAAAAACACCGGCGTCAAAAAACGCCGGTTAACGCCGGTACAATATTAGTTGGCGTTTGTTGGCGTTAGTTGGCGTTAACATCAAAAAATGCCAAAACGTTACAGCCTCAGAACGCGCTGGCCGTGGGTTCTAGTTTCAGCTCACTAACGCCGACGCCCTCTACAGCTCAAAAACGTTGGCGTTTTTATGGGGCCATTGACTAACATGGAGAGCTGCAAAAAACGCCAGAAAACGTCGGGTCAAAAAACATCCGTGTGTATGAGGCCTAAAGGTCTAATAGAGACTGATCAAAGTCTTTAGGAAGGTAGTATTTTACCCATGGGATATAGATCTGCTTAAATTTTACAGACTTTGCTTTGCAGTAGTGGACAGAAAGGTAAGAAGGCAGAACTGTGAGTTTGTGCATTCTAATCGTTTCAGGTTCTATATGCAAGAGAGTGTTTCATCCAAAGTGGGGTGGGATCATACACCATCGCTTAAGCAGTTTGTAGATGGATTTTATGGCGAATGGATTTATGGAGCAGTGGGCTATGGTCCGCCACATCTGTTTCCAGTCCTCCTGGATCATGCTTCTCCTTAAGTCTCTCTCCCATTTAGCTACATAAGGGAGATGTTTGGATGCCTGACCTTCCAAGACTGAAACCAGGGGCGTAACGATAGGGGTTGCAGGGGTTGCAATTGCAACCGGGCCCCATGGTCCAGGGGGTCCATGTGCCTCCCTTGTACACCTGAATAGGAGGGATGGCGGGGTGGCATTTAGAGGACCCAATCTCCTCCCTTTTGCTCTATCCAGTTTACTTGTCTTCTGCTGTTCCCAGGGCCCCTGTGTGCTTCCCTGGTCCCCCTGGGGCCTGCTGCAGAACTTGTGAAAGGGCCCCACTGCAGTACCGTAATAAAGGGACCCACGATAGGAGTAAAGGGCCCCAGGATGAGTGGGAAGAGGGAAGGGCCCTGGCCAGGGGTCAGGGGGCCCTTCATAATTTCTTGCACCGGGGCCCTAAAGGTTCTAGTTACGCCTCTGACTGAAACATAGATATTTGAGATGGTTCCTTGGGATGTGGGGTCGTGTAAGCATATACACTTAAACTATGTCAATGTCTGGAGGGAAGCAGATTTTTTGATTGCCTGGATGACAACATTTTTGATTCGGAGGTACCTGAAAATTTCCTGTGCTGGTGCTTTACGTGGATTTTCTATAGATGGGAAGCTAAGGACCTCTGTGAAAGAGACTTTTTAACCTTTTTAATTTTCCAGATGTTATAAAACCTTGCACCGGCAAGAAAGACTTTATTCAACCAAATGTTCTAAGGTAATCTGTAAGATCTATATTTACCATAGGAAACAATTAAATCCTATGAACATTCCCTCAGTGTAGTTAATAGGAGAGTGAAAACTGTGACTGGTTGCTATGGGTAACACAGACAGCAGGTTTTTAACATGTAGAGTCTAGTATTTGCTTTTTAAACTGGTTAAAATCGGTAACGTATTTGTTCTTCGGTATTATAAATAGTGGAGATATTTATTTCCTTCTCATTCTGTAACATACAGTATATCTATATCACTCCATAAATAACTGCAAAAAAAGAAATGGAATCTTGTCCTGTCTGTTCACACACTGTGAGAACAGACTTCTGTTGATGTCCTTTTTGATTTATGGAACTTCTGCCTCAAGATCTGGATCACTGTTAACGTTCGTTGTGTTACCTAAGTATCATTCTTTTCAATAGGTTACAAAACTACTTTGTGGGGAACCATTGTCTACGCTGAAGTGGGACAGATACATTTCTCATGCCGACCTTCAGTGTGAAAGAGAACCAGAAAAGTGGGCACTATCCATTTACAGAGTTAAAGGCGCAAAACCTGACTCTTGAATCATTGATAAGGCGGGTTTCTTAGCAACCGCATTCAGCTAACAGTGATAATGGCAATTTAAACTCAGCCACTTAGCCTGACTGTTCTGTGAAAACCTTGGCAGACCATAGTACTTGAATATTTTATATCTCTTGTTGTTATCAGAACTACTTTCAGATTTGAAATATGATGATGTATGATCCACTTAATGAAACATGAATTGTTGTTAATTTCTGAAATGATATACTGTATAATAAAAGTGAATATTGCCCAGGACATATATGAACAACAAACAAAAATATTTTAATTCATATTTTGATAAATATTGTTTAACCGCTTGCCGACGGCTGATCGGCAATTGACGGCGACAGTGTGGCTCCTTAGCGTGGATTGCCGTCATATGACGGCGGCCGCGAGATCAAGCCAAGTGAGCGCGCGCACGCCGCCGGAGGCGCGCCCGCACTCTCACTGTGTCCGGGGAGGGCCAGGGAGCGGGTGCGGCAGATTCGATCTCCGCCGGCCACCCGCGATGCCCCCCCCCCGGAGTGAAAGAACGGAGGTCCGTGTAAGTAAACATGGACCTCCGTTCTGTGAGGGGGGAAGGGCTGTGATCACAGCCTTCCTCTACATGGAAGCTGTGATCACTTCCCTTCCCCAGCTAGGGCAGTCCCCCCACAGTTAGAACACGCCCAGGGAACACTGTTAACCCTTAGAGCGCCCCCTGCAGGTTAACACCTTCACTGCCAATGGCATTTACACAGTAATCAATGCATTTTTATAGCACTGATCGCTGTATAAATGCCAATGGTGCCAAAAAAGTGTCAAAATGTTCCGACATGTCCGCTGAAATATCGAAGTACCGCTAAAAATAGCAGATCGCCGCCATTACTAGTAAAAAATAAAAAAAAAATAAAAACCCCAGAAATGAATTCTCATCATCCGTAAACGCGACCACTTTTGCGCAAACCAATCAATAAACACCGATTGCGATTTTTTTTATCACAAATATGAGGAAGAATATAAAATCGGCCAAAACCGATGAAAAAAAATGTTTTTTTATATTTTTTTTGGATTTGTATTTTAGCAAAAAGTAAGAAATTTGGGTTTTTTTGCAAAATTGTCGCTCTTCTATTGTTTATAGCGGCGATCAGAAATGACGCAGCTGTGATCAAATACCACCAAAAGAAAGCTCTATTTGTGGGAAAAAAAGGACGCAAATTTCGTTTGGGTACAACACCGCACGACCGCGCAATTTTCAGTTAAAGCGACACAGTGCCGAATCGCAAAATGGGCTCCGGTCCTAAAGCTGGAAATCCTTCCGGTCCTTAAGTGGTTAATGAGGAGGTTTTGAGTGGAGTCCTTCCCTTGACTCCTCTTAGCTCTTGTGAAACAGGGATAGCAACGAAGAAACTTTGCCATCTTGCTTCCCGTGTGTACTCACTCATGACAACCATTTAAATGAAGTCTCACAATTGTGTAATACATAGTGATTGTGCAGCGGGCATGGCTTCAGATAGGTGCAAAAAACATGACGGGTAAGTCTTTCACAAGAGGTATCTGATAGGGCTGCCATGGGTTTGTAAGGCCCTACATTATTACAGCTCCAGTCTCTCATAGATGCCAATTCCAGGTTTGCTGGGACAATCCCACATCTTGGTCCTCTGTCCCGATTATACCGTGTCCTGGAATCACAGCTTTATTAGAAAATTGTATTAACTGAGGTTAGCATAACTGCAAGTGAATGGCCCCCATATTTGTAGGGGCAGGAACACCAAGAAAGTGGCCATGATCTGGTTGTGACTGCAAGGAAGGTGGACATGTTAAGTGTGGATCGGTCATGGACCAGGAACCAGGCAGAGACAGAAAATGCAGTTAAAATGACACCAAAGGAATGAGCAAGGCAGTTTAAATGGCCAAAAGGGGCTGGCTGTAGGCTGGACTAATGAGGCAGGTAATAGTAACCAGATTAATCATTGTGGAAACAATGAGTGGCTTGTAATTATCTGACAGCTGAGCAGCCTGAGCACTGATAAGAGAGCTGCTAAAAGCCCAGCCCTGACAGGACCATAGGTGGAGGTGAAACAGGATTACTTGGAAAGTGGGCGCGGTCTGAACAGGATTGTGGAAATGTCAAGTATGGGCCCTTGGCAAGGGTGAAAGTGTCCCAGGGGCTGAAACTAATATGTTAGTAAGTATGGTTTGTGTACATTTTTCTTCCAGATTCTTATCATTGACACAATACAGACACTCTTGGTCACATGCCATTACACTGTAAGTGGGAATCCAAATTACTCTTTGAAGAGAACAGCTTGCTAGCTATCAAGAACCTACCCACAGGTAACATACATTTGCCAGGATGGCTTTTTCTGTGATGTCAGGGCACCAGAAAAAAACAGTAGAACAAAGTGCTCTTGAAAATGCCACCTGCATTTTCTTACAAATGTCTTTCCACTCTAAATCCTCATTTGAGGATGGATTCCTACAAACCAAAAGAGTGCTGCTAAACCTGCCCACCACATACAGGACATCCCAGCCTATATTTATTGTGAAAGAAAAATGCAGGAATTAAAATGGAATTTTCGTTTCCCCCTTAAGTTTCAGCCTTACATAGTGATCGCATGTTCCAAGTAATAATAAAAAGGGTGATAATGGGTGTGTATTTCAAATAAAATGCTTACCTTGAAAGTAAATAAAATAAAGAATACATTTGGATTTTGGACTTCAAGGAAATGATTGCTACATTGGGAAGGTTCTGTAGTAATGGGTTTGGTGGGTATCTCAGTGTTTGGCTTCCCCCTTCCTCTCAACCCAGAAGTGTACATCTCCTGCCCCTTCCCACGGAAACACACAATGCCAGAGGCTGACTGGCTGCACCAGGGATGAGGTGATGCCAGTATACAGTGGCAGAGTTGCCAGCATGCAAAAAGGAGGCAGTGAGGTTCAGAGTCAAGGGCGATGGGTGCTGCAGTGTCAGGGGTGATGATAGGCAGGTAGTTTCAGAGTCAGGGGTTCAGGGGGTTGCAGTGTCAGGGGTGTTAAGAGGCAGGGAGGCTTGGAGTCAGGGGCACAGGGGGTTCATTAGTAAGGGTGCTTGGTGACAGGGAGATGTCAATGTGCAGAATAGTGGGGTAAGGGGGTTCTTCATAGGCCTAAATACAAAAGCTATTTATTTGAAGGTCTGTAGGGAGGATTCTCTGACTGAGTGCCACCCCATGAAGTGTAGGCTCCTTGACCACATCACCTGCTGAGCTAAGGCAAGTGCAAGTGGGTATAGTTAGCCTAGGGATAGGGGTCAGTAGGATTAAATTACTTGAAAATGTTTGAAAGTATAGTTAGCCTTTATGCCCTTCTGTGTGTTGTGGTAATGTCCATTTTGGTAGCGCAAGGCACTCACTGCTGTGCAATGTGGAGCGATTCATTTTGAATAGCACCCCAATGCACAAGTACAGTAGGTGTCAACAAACTTACACTTTAGTGCACCACAACACACCTGCCTTGCGCCATGGTGCACCGCAATAAAAAAAAAGTCTGTTTTTTTTTTTCTGATGCCCATTCTTGATTAAATGGCTTACGTAATGCAACACACATTATCTTGTACGCAGTAGTACACTGCAATAGGATAGCATAGTGTGAAGAGGGTGTTTTTATGTTGATCTGCACTGTTGGTGATATGATGTGTGGACTAGGAAGATTTATTAGGGGACTTCTGAAAATTGGCAGAGAGTATATGTTTTTCATATATTTTTTGAAGCTTCTAGCTTAACAGCTTGGAGCTAGCCCACAGCAGGAGGCTGCCCCAGGCGATGTACCGGTACAGCACATCCTTTCTTTTGGGTTTGTGGCGCACCTGATGATTGGACACAGCACAAGTTTGGCAGCTGATTTCAGCCAATGATTTTGGCTGAAGTCAGCCAATCGGCTGTGGCCAATCACGCACAGAGTTCTGTGTTTACAAAAACACAGAACTCTGTGTACTATGAACAGTGAGCTGCCTGTTTTTTCTCCTTGCAAAGCAGGGAGAAAAAAATAGACAGTAAAGTAAAAGCACCACACATTACACGCATTGTTAGTCACATAGTTAACCTTTTGATTGCACCTAGATGTTAACCCCTTCCCAGCCAGTGTCATTAGTACAATGACAGTGTACAGTATTAGCACTGATCACTATATTGTTGTCACTATTAATGTCAGTGTCAGTTAATTAGTTAGTGTACCTCCCAGCCAGCTTCAGCTAGATGCGATAATTTTCGGACAAACCAATTAATATACACTTATTGAGATTTTTTTTACCAAAGACAGCAACAGTAGCAGAAAAAATTTTGGCCTAAATGTATGAAGACATTATATTTTTTTATTTTTTTATTGGATATTTTATAACAGAAAGTAGAAATATCAGTTTAATTTTCAAAATGGTTGGTCTTTTTTTGTTTATATAGCAAAAAATGAAAAACCCAGTTGTGAATATCACCAAAAGAAAGCTCTATTTGTGTGAAAAAATGATAAAAAAATTAATTTGGGTACAGTGTTGCTTGACTGCACAATTGCCAGTTAAAGTAGCGCAGTGCTGAACAGCAAAAAATGCCCCAGTCATGAAGGGTGTAAAACCTTCCTGCGCTCAAGTGATTAATTAATCCATTATATGTTTGGGATCTTAGCAAATATGTTTTCGTTTCAATATGTTTTTGTTCTAAGTTTATAAAAATAGATTACAGCA
Organism: Glandirana rugosa; assembly: GCA_018402905.1. Classification (NCBI taxonomy): domain Eukaryota; kingdom Metazoa; phylum Chordata; class Amphibia; order Anura; family Ranidae; genus Glandirana; species Glandirana rugosa. Next base: position 472,807 of record BLSH010473244.1, on the reverse strand, counting down.
ATTGGCTTAGTTCCAATCAAGCAAAGCATGTACATAAAGTCAAGTTCTAGAGGGATTACAATCCGGAGGTAGAGGTGCCATATCAATGGCTTAGGTTTACATTGCTTTCCAACAACAAGATATAAGAAAAATACTTAGTATACCTCTTCAATGTGTGTGGGGGGGAATCCAATGGAGCAAATATGTTTTAAAGCAGTACAGGGTTTAATAAGTTGGACACTTTCATTGTTAGAAAAATCATCAAGCAAGACACGTTACATTTGGATTCGGTAACTATACCGTGGAGATGGAGGCCTAACATTAGGGAGATCTTGAACTGAAATACATGTACGAAACGAACTAACCTTGATTCGGTTAACGACATTAGATAAAAATATTTGAATCTTGTTTTTGTATAACTTTGCTTTTGTATAAACGATTCTAGGGTTT
>BLSH010473244.1:455389-468801 GCA_018402905.1 Glandirana rugosa | reverse complement strand
TTTGGGGAAAATTTTAATGAAATGTTATGTCAATCTAACATTTTAAAGTTGGGCAATCAGTGGTTTAGGGACTCCAACCTCATACCCTGCTCTCTTTTCCTGCTGCTTGCTTCTTTGCTTTCTTTAATTCTCAAAAAATATTTATTTGCACTATTTTACCTGTCTTTTATCTTTGTTGTACACATTTTTATATTTTATTTTAAAGATAATAGTTGGAAGACTGTCCCTGTGATAGGGGCTGACTCCATCATTTTATCCAAAAATGCTGGGGGGGGGGGGGGGAACAGGTTATTCTAGTAGTTGTTTCTTTGTATTACCTTTATACCAATAGAGCCTGTTATGGATGCTTCTTTAAATGCAACTCTATGGTCCATCTCTGTTGTACGTACTTCCTGTGTTGGGTTTCCGGTTCCTGCTGAGTTTTATTCAATGAACATGGTTTCTGTACAGTAATGGCTTGCACTGCCTTTATTTAAATCACATCAAACATGGTGTCAGAAGTTTCTGAATCTTCGCAGTTTCTACACATTTGATGCTGAGAGCCTGCTAACCTTGAAGTGAGAGTTCTTAGAACTGATTGTGCCTCCTAGCAATTGCAGTCCTGTCCTGGAATCTGAACATTTGAAGCAAGGAAAACAGCATCGTGGCAGCTAACAGCATTCCACTGCCTGGGACAATGAGGGTGAGGGAGATGTCAGTAGTAACTGGGACAATTTCAGGGTTGAGTTTGAGGACTACTCCCTAGCCACAGGGTTAAATGAGAAGCCTGCAGCAGTGCAAGCAGCCACACTGAGGAGGGTGATGGGCAGTCAATGTCTCCATGTTTACAAGCATAATCTGAACTTCACAGAGGAGCAAAAGAGCAGCACCAAAACCATTCTGGATGCATTAGAAGCTTTCTTCAGGCCCTCTAAAAATGTTATATATGAAAGATATATATTTGGCTGCTGTAAGCAAGAAGATTGCGAAGCAATAGACAGGTGTGTCACACGGCTAAGAGAAAAAGGTAAAAGCTGTGAGTAGGGATGGGTCCCTGTTCGGTTTCGCACCAGAACTTTCGAACATTGCGAAAGTTGGACTCGAATAACGAACCCCATTAAAGTCAATGGAACCTGAATGTCAAAAATAAAAAGTGCCAATTTTGAAGACTTATATGCAAGTAATTGGGCATACAGTGGTTATAGGGGCCTGGGTCCTGCCCAGGGGGACATGTATCAATGAAAATAAGTTTGTAAAAAACATAATTTTTAAATGAGCAGTGATTGTTTTGATTTTTAAAGTGAAAGCATAAAAATGAAAAAAATCCTTCCAATATAGTGCCTGGTGGGTCCCCTTCGTCTACTTGTTAAGTGGCAGATCTGTACCATGTCTATAATCTGCTGCAGCAATAATTGCAAATGTCATTTTTCCTGCAAACTGCCTTTATTTTGCTCAGTATCAGCTGGGGAGCCAGTGTGTATGATGAGGCCACAATGTAGTGCACTGGGAACAAGATTAGAGATTTGTTGGATAAATTGTGGTGTCACTTTGACTTTGGATAGAAGTAACGGGTGAGGAAAAATTGGGCTTTGGGTGTCAGTGGTGCCTTCACACCATAACCCTATGGAGGTGCTCTTCATGAAGGCAAGAATTGGCCTTTCTGTAAAAAAATTGCAATGATATGCACCTGTCAAACAGGTGCAGAAAAATTGGTCTTTGGGTGTCGGCGTTGCCTTCCCACAATAACCCTATAGAGGTCCTCTTGATAAAAGCAAGAATTGGCCTTGCTGTAAAAATTGCAATGATATGCACCTGTCAAACAGGTGCTAAAAAATTGGTCTTTGGGTGCTAATTGTGCCCATGAAACCTATACTAAAAACATTCTTAGAGATGAAATGATTGAACACCCTCAAAGCTAGGCAATCTCAAAGTCCTGCAGAGATTCCACATCCAAAAAACACTTAATCAGTGACGTTGGCATCAGGGGCTTCATAGCTGGTAATCCAGGACTGATGCATTTTGATAAAAGTCAAACGGTCTAAGGAGTCTGTGGACCGACGCGTTCTATGATCAGTAACAAAACCTCCTGCAGCACTGAATGCCCATTCTAAAAGCATGCTGGATGCAGGGCAGCCTTACAACGCAATAGCATATTGGGCAAGTTCTGGCCAGTGGTCTATTCTCATGACCCAGTAAACCAGTGGATCGTCAACTGGAAAGCTCTCCATCTCTGTTTTGGCCCCAAGGTAATCCACCATGTGATGCAGACGCTGCTGATGGGATGTGGAAGCTGACAGCCCACTTAGGCGGACGCCTTCTCCAAAGCTCCTCTCTTGACCAACAGAAGCCCCAAAACTACGTTTTCCAAGACACTGTAACCTACTGGAGTCGGGAAAAACGTTAAAAAAATCCTCTTTAACGTGTCATCAAGAGATTTAATCTTCTGCACTCTCTTTGAGGATGGGATGAGTTCTGAGACCTTCCCCTTATAAAGGTGGTCAAGGAGGGTTGCCAGCCAGTAATGATCCTTCTCATTTATGCCACGTATTCTTGGGTCTTTTCGCAGGCTTTGAAGCACGAGGTTGCCCATGCGCCTCAAATTTTACGAGGTTTGAGAAGCAGACTCCTCTGGGTCACTCAGGATGACAGCATCTGGAACTTCCTCCTCCCAGCCACATACTACTCCCAAGGGTCCTGGGGTTGGAAAGCCATCCCTTACTGATTGACGCATGTCATCATCTTCTTCGATGCCTATGAAACTGCTAGAATCTTCCTCCTCATCCTCCTCTACTCTCTCTTCCTGTGTGTTCTGTGACATAGGAATGATGGTGTATGGATAAAGTGGGCCTTGAGATGAAAGGAAGTCCTCCTCTTCCTCCTGCTGCTCTGCCTCCAGTGCCCTGTCCATGATGCCATGCAGAGTCTGCTCCAGCAGGAACACAACAGGGATTGTGTCACTGATGCATGCACTGTCACGGCTCACCATCCTTGTGGCCTCCTCAAATGGTGACAGTACAGTTCATGCATCCTTAATCATCAGCCATTGGCATGGGGAAAAAAAGCAGAGGCGGCCTGAGCCTGTCGTCAGTCCGTACTCGTACAGGTACTCGTTGACGGCCCTCTGCTGCATGTATAGCCACTGCAGCATTGCCAAAGTCAAGTTCCACCTGGTGGGCATGTCACAAATCAGGCGGTCTACCGGCAGGTGGAATTCCCGCTGAATTTCAGCCAACCGAGCACTGACTGTGTATGACTGCCTGAAATGGCTGCAGACTCTTCTGGCCAGCTTTAGCACATCTTTCAACCCTGGGTACATATTTAGGAAACGCTGCACCACCAAATTGAGGATGTGTCTAAGGGCGTACAGGAGGTTTGAGCCATTATTGCACACCACCATTCCTGGCTCCAGCTGGCATGGTGTGAACCACCTCTGGGCCTGTCCCTGCAGAGCTGCAAGAATCTCTGCTCTGGTGTGGTTCCTGTCCCCTAAACACACCAGCTGAAGCACTGAATGGCACCTTTTAGTCTGACTCATGCAATAGCCCTTTGAATGCTTAGGGGGTACCTAATGTTCATAGGACAATTTTGCAGAGGAGGGCATGGAGGTGGTGGAGGAGGAGGAGGAGGGGGTCGAGCTCAAAGGTATGGCATCATCACCATCAGCTGTATGGGGATGTGGGGGCACAATAAGCTGCAGCACCGAGCCCTGTCCTGCATCCTTCCGAGTTGCAAGCAGCGTTACCCAGTGTGCTGTGAACAAAATATATTGTCCCTGCCCATGCTTGCTGGACCACGTGTCAGCAGTAAGGTGGACTTTGCCTTGCCCAATGATGCCAGAACATTCCCTTCCACGTGATGGTAGAGAGATGGAATGGCCTTATGTGAAAAGTAGTAGCGCCTGCCATTGTGGTGCAGCACATTCTGCCAAGTCACGGAAGGGGACAGAATCCACAAGGCTGAAAGGCAGAAGTTGAAGAGCCAACAGCTTTGACAAGCTTGCATTTAGATGCTGGGCATGTGGGTGGCAGGGACTGTATTTTTTTTCCGCTGCAGCCGATGGGGCAGAGAAATTGGCCGAATACAGTCTACAGCTGGTGGTGTGGTGCCAGCAGATGTGCTGCTAGGACCTGGGACACCCTGTGCTATACCATCATCCCTGTCAGTGGAGGCTGCTGAGAGGTCATGACTCGGTATAGCAGGGGCAGACAGTAATGGGTAAGGAGGAGGAGGAGGAACAGATTTGTGCCCCTTTTGTGTGTCTTTTAGGTGCTCTTGCCAACGGACTGAGTGGTTGGACATTAAATGCCTTGTTAAGCATGTGGTACCCAAATGGCTGGTGTTTTTGGCAAGTTTGATGTGCCTGAGACACAGTTTGTAGATAGCAACAGTGCAATCTACTGCGGATGTGCTGAAAAAGGCCGAGACAGCTGAGCTTTGGGAAGTGGGCCAGGAGATAACAGCTGCAGAATGTGACGGAATAGGGTGGCTGCTCTCTACTCTCTTGATGTCGACCTCCTTGGGGTTGCGCCGCCTCACCTTCAGTTTCCTCCTCTGGCACCCAAGTCGCATCAGTGACCTCATCACTATCATCATCATCATCTCCATATGCTCCATCTTCATCATCATCGTTACCACTTGAGACAATTTGGCAATACGCTGTGTCTGGGAAAACATGAATGCCAATTTGTCTACCAGTGTTCTCCCCTCTCTCTAGGCTCATGTTCCTGTCATCCTCAACCTCAGAACCAACATCTGAATCCAGTAATGGCTGGGCATCATCAAGGAGCAAGTGGCTGATGCTGTGGTAAAATAACTCAGCTGACTCCTGCATGGCTGATGTTGGGGCTATGGCAGGAATAGATGTGGACAAGGAGGCAGGTTTATCCACTCTGGCAACTGTAGGGGACTGCACACTTGTCTCTACTTGCGTGACAGAGGAGGATGAGGAAGGTTTAGTAAGCCAGTCTACCACTGCCTCTGTATGCTGTGGCTAGATAGCATGGGCAAAATCACTAAACAGAGGAAATGATGCCCTGCCTGAGGACTGACCACCACGTCCACCTTTGCCTGTGGACCATTGGCATGTGCAGACTATTGCATTAGGGTGTGCACTTCAAAGCTCAAACACACAAGCATATATATATATATATATATATATATATATATATATAGATATATATACACATACACATATACACACGCACTTATAAATGTAAACTAAATTTTGAAATATTAAAATGTGGACAGTGAACAGTGTCAGTAGTTTTAATTATTTTTTTTAAATAATTTATGATAGCATTTTTATTTACAATTCTTTTAAGAGCTCTACTGGGGGCTTTGGTGAAATATCAGGGGTCTAAACAGACCCCTGATATCTCACATTTGCGACAGTGAAAGGGGCAGAGGACAGATTCCCCAGCTCCACCGGACAGTGAATGAATGGGAAATCCTTTGTACTGAGCAGCTTCCTGTTCATTCACAAACCGAAACCTGGTAAACACAGTTTACCAGGCTTCAGTTATGAATGATCATTCAGAAAAGGAAGCAGGCCCAGGAAGCAGGAGGAATCTGTGCCTCACAGGGGGTGATTAGGGTATGCACACAGAACTATATGGCGTTAAACTGGCAGTAGCGCACATAGAAGTAAATGGCATTAAACTTGCAGTGATGCACAAAACGATATGGCGTTAAACTGGCAGTAACGCACACAGAACTATATGGCATTAAACTGGCAGTAATGCACAAAACTATATGGCGTTAACTGGCATTAACGCACACAGTACTATATGGCGTTAAACCGGCAGTAACACACACAGAAGTAAATGGCGTTAAACTTGCAGAAACGCACAAAACTATATGGCGTTATACTGGCAGTCACGCACACAAAACTATATGGCATAAAACTGGCAGTAATGCACAAAACTATATGGCGTTAAACTGACAGTAACGCACACAAAACTATATGGTATTAAACTGGCAGTAACGCACAAAACTATATGGCATTAAACTGGCAGTAACGCACACAAAACTACATGGTGTTAAACTGGCAGTAATGCACAAAACTATATGGCATTAAACTGGCAGTAACGCACACAGAAGTAAATGGCGTTAAACTTGCAGTAACGCAATCAAATATACGGTGTTCAGCCGTCACTACACTAACGCTATCTGAACTGTCCCTACTCTAGCTATACACTAATGTAAAGATTAGTCATATGATCTCACTACACTACACTGAAACTGTCTGAGCTGTCCCTACTCTACATATACTCTAATGTATGTATGACTGACATGGTCTCACTACACTACAGTGAAAATATCTGAGCTGTCCCTACTGTAGCTGCACACTATGCAAAGCTGAATGATGGTCCTCCTCACTACACTCACACTATCCCTAGACTGACACTAAACTAATATTCTACATTGACAATTGAAGCACAATAGCACAGTATAGCACACTAACTAATCAATAGCACTGAACAGAGCCCTGTTCTATCTCTCACTGAACTCACACTGAAAATGGCTGCCATTGAAAGAATACTTTTATACTATGGGGTGGGAATGAGCCATGATTGGATAAAGTCATGATGACAATGTCCAATCATGACTCTGAATGTGCTCTGTGCCCTGATTGGCTGAAGCTTTCAGTGCTTCAGCCAATCAGGGCTTGCAATGCACTGTTCAGCGCCACAATGCACTGTGGTCTGTTCGGGGAGCCGAACAAATGGTCGAACCTCCCGTTTGTTCAGTTATTCGCCAAACGTCCGAACAACGAAAGTTCGGCCCGAACTTATATTCGGGCCGAACCATTCGCCCATCCCCAACTGTGAGTATGGCTCTCTGAGAGATGAACTTATTCGTGATAAAATAGTTTTGGGTATCACCAGTGAAAGCCCACGCCGCCACCTATTGAGGAAACATGATTTAGACCTACAAATAGCAATTGAGATATGTCGTACCGCAGAACTTACTGACAAACATATGAAAGCTATGGAGCAGGCTAAACTAATTGACAATATCAATGCAGCCTCTACACAACAGTAAAGCTTCAAAAACCACCAGCATAAGTTTCAGCACAAGGGTCACCTACACAACTCACCCGGGAGGAAGCCTGCTTCATGCAAGTATTGCGGCAATGTGCATTTATGAGAGTAAGAGAAGTGTCCTGCATATGGTAAAATCTGTACTGCATGTGGTAAACCAAATCATTTTGCAAGAGTGTGTCTCTCCAGTAAAATGGAGGCAAGGAAGCTGCACACAATTGAGCAAATGTCAGATCCAGAGGATGCACACCTGCTTAGCACTGATATGGTTTCCAGGAGTTGGGGGAATTTACCGTCCCCGCCACCCTGGCGCCCTCAGGCGGTTGGCTGACTTGCCTTATGGTGGCGCCGGCCCTAGCAACGTGTGATGTCATGAGTATAAAGGACAAAATGAAACTGGCACCCAGAGCACCCCTTCAGCCTAGTAGCACCAAACTAAGTTGTATTCAGGAGAACTATTGGAATCGTTGGGGCTATTCCAAACAGAATGCAGCATTTGTGATTGTATATACAAAATGAACTTTGAGATTGTTGAAGCCGATCAGAAACCGCTATTATCGGGTTCAACATGTGAGCGCCTTGGACTGATGCAGTTCACCATTCCTGCTAAGCTACATAATGTTGATAATCAGCCTGCAAAATCTCTGACTAGGCCACTGACAAAACAGCAATTTCTTCACGCCTACAGTGATTTTTTGAGGGCCCGATAGTCTCTGTTCCAGGAGAAGTTTGTTTTGAACTTGATCCTACCATTCAACCTGTACAATGTGCCCCACACAATGTGCCTATCGACATTAAACCTCAGGTTAAAGCTCAGCTAGATAAATATGAAGCTGAAGGACATCTAACTTCAGTATCAGAGCCTACAGATTGGATCAGCAACATGGTTGTTATCAGAAAGCCAAAGAAGAGCAGAAGAATATGCATTGATCCCAAGTTTCTTAATATGGCCCTGAAACGGTTACACTACTTAATGTCAACACTCAATGATATTTTGCGCAAACTACCTAAAGCACGTGTCTTCACACTTGTTGATGCTAGAGATGCCTTTTTACAGTGCAAACTGGATGTAAAGAGTAGCTACATGACCAGGTTCTGGACTCCTTGGGGCAGAAAGAGATGGCTCAAAATACCATATGGAGTCTCTGTAGCACCTGAGGTATACCAGTGAAAGCAGCATGAACTTTTAGGTGGGCTTCACGGAATTGAGCCAATAGCTGATGACATTCTTATAGTTGGCTGCGATAATAAAGATGAGGAGGCTGAACATGACCATGATGAAAAGTTAATAGCGCTACTGGATCTTTGTAGGCAAGTTATGCCGAGGCTCAGTGTAAAGAAATTGCAGTTCAAGGTAGAAGAAGTCCGTTTCCATGGACATATCCTGTCTTCACAAGGCTTAAAAGTTGACCCGGATAAGATTAAAGCCATTGTGGACATGCCAGGCCTGCTGATGCCAAAGCGGTACAGAGATTTATTAGCTTTGTTACATAGCTTGCGAAATTCCTGCCACACTTATCTGAGTTGTGTGAGCCATTAAGGCGACTTCTGGACAATGATGCAGTATGGCACTGGCTTTCCAAGCATGACTGGGCAGTAGAGGATATAAAACACTTGGTCACCTCTGCCCCAGTCTTGAAATACTATGATGTCACAAAGCCTGTCACGATACAAAGTGACTCCAGTAAAAATGGTCTAGGTTGTTGCCTTTTGCAGGAAGGTCAGCCAGTTGCATATGAGTCCAGCTGAGCAAAATTATGCTCAAATTGAGAAGGAATGTTTAACCATTGTATTTGCTTCCCAGCGTTTCTATCATTATCATTATGGATGGGATTCAATTACAGCTGAAACTGATCACAAACCTCTTATAGCCATATTCAAGAAGCCCCTTTTGTGCGCTCCCAATCGTTGCAGAGCATGATGCTTACATTGTAGCATTACAACCTCAATGTTGTCTACAAGTCAAGATGTGAAATGTACATCAGTGATACCCTGAGCAGAGCTATGTCAGATAATGTGGCACCTGGAGGTGAGCATGAGCATCGTACAATTTGTCTGTTGCAACAGGAACAAAATTTCTTTGCCGATATCAATCAAGCAGATTATCTTAGGCTTCATGCACACAAGACTTTAAAAAAATGTCCAAAAAACGTCAGTAGCTTATCAGTGATTTTTTCAGCTTTTACCAGCATTATATTACCGCAGTTTTTGCGTGTTTTTTTCAAGTTTTTAAAGGGCCAGCATTTCTTTTTTTTTTCCAATTGATCTAAAACATCCAAAAACATTGAGGATCGTCATTTTTGAGCGTTTTTGGGCGCTTTTGGGAGTTTGAACGTTTTTACAGCTGAAAAATGTCTCTCAGAACCCTCTGGTCTTGGGTTTTTTTTACAGCTCAAAAACGTCACTGCTAAAAACAGCTGATAACAGCCTATGTGTGCATGAACACATACTGTAGGATAACATGATGGAGGGTTTATTGACTGTAGAAAAAAAAACATCTGCATCTAAAAACAGCTGCTGTAAAACAGTCAAAAAACGTCCTGTGTACAAGAGGCCTTAATGTCAAAGATCAGCGACTACATCAGCTGATACAGCACACAGACAGTGATGTAGCTTTACAAGCTTTGAAGTCTATTGTTTTGAGCGGGTAGCCAAATGAAAAAGAGGCAGTACCTGGAATTGTAAGGGAATACTGGTCCAAGGGTCATTGTGCCAAAGTCACTGAGAGCAGAAATGTTATTATGCATACACTCCAGCCATATTGGAGGTGAAGCATGCTGCAGACAAGCTCGTGATACTCTTTACTGGCCCAACAAGCATGGTGAAATGAAAGAATTTGTCAGTATTAGTCGCACCTGCAATGAATATGCCCATTTGCAACAAAAAGAAACCATGATGTAACATGAGATACCTACACGCAGGGCCGATCCTAGGGTCACAGACGCCTGGGTGCAGAAATATTTCTGGCGCCCCCACATGGGCGTGGTTATCTTGCTAACCCCTCCCCTTTACAAATGTTTCCATGGCAGCGACCTAAACACAGAGATGCTGCCCTAAGGAGTCTGTTATCCCAATATCCTCCCACAATCTCTTAACAATAAACAATGGTCAGAGACTGCAGACATAGTACAGGAGATGGTCAGAGACTGCGGACATAGTACAGGAGATAGTTAGAGATTGCGGACATAGTACAGGAGATGGTCAGAGACTGCGGACATAGTACAGGAGATGGTCAGAGACTGCGGACATAGTACAGGAGATGGTCAGAGACTGCGGACATAGTACAGGAGACCTCATTAATGTAGCCTATCAGGGCCACATCATCAATGCAGACTATCAGTGCTACTTCATCAGTGCTCATCAGTGCCACCTAATTAGTGCCACCTCATCAGTGCATACCAGTACTGCCTCATCAGTGCCACCTCATCAGTACCACCAGTGCCACCTTGTCAGTGCCTACCAGTGCCGTCTCATAGGTGCCACCTCAACAGTGCCTACCAGTGCCATCTCATCAGTGCCATCTCGTCAGTGCCCATCAGTGCCACCTCATCAATGCATACCAGTGCCGCCTCATCAGTGCATACCAGTGTCACATCTTCAGTGCCAGCACATCAGTGTCTACCAGTGCCGTCTCATAGGTGCCACCTCATCAGTGCCTACCAGTGCCATCTCATCAGTGCATACCAGTGCCATCTCATCAGTGTATACCAGTGCCATCTCATCAGTGTATACCAGTGCCATCTCATCAGTGCATACCAGTGCCATCTCATCAGTGCATACTAGTGCCATCTCATCAGTGCATACCAGTGCCATGTCATCATTGCATACCAGTGCCACCTCATCAGTGCATACCAGTGCCATCTCATCAGTGTATACCAGTGCCATCTCATCAGTGTATACATGTGCCATCTCATCAGTGCATACCAGTGCCATCTCATCAGTGCATACCAGTGCCGTCTATCAGTGCCATCTCATCAGTGCCAGCACATCAGTGCAGTCTATTAGTGCCACCTAATGAGTACCCATGTGTGAAAAATGTGAAATCAGAAACTCACCTCCTTGTTGTGACCATTACACTCTGTCCATTCATTTTTAAGGCAATCCCGCCCCTCCTGTGGACTACATCACCCATAATTCTTTGCAGTACAGAAGGGAGGGGGAGGGAGGAACACTGTGCTCTGTTTCCCTCCCCTAACCTCTGTACTGCCAGGAGAGTGAAGGGAGGAGGGGCTGACATAGGAGAGGGGCGGGACGCCGGGAAAGAGCAGAGCATATGACAGAGGCAGGGGGCAGGCAGCTTCCTGGAGGGCGGCGGCCGTGAGATGAGAAGAGCCGCTCTATGTAGTGAATGAAACTCAGAGGAGGAGCGGCTTCAGCCTGCGTGCTGCTTCTAGCATCGCCGCTCCTCCTCCTCTGAGTTTCATTCACAGGACAGCGCGGCTCTTCTCATCTCACGGCTGCCGCCCTCCGGGAAGCTGCTCAGCAGGGGTCAGAGCTGCAAAAGTGGAGAGAAGGGAGAAATCTTACAGTTTGGCGCCCCACAACCCGTGGCGCCTGGGTGCAGTGCACCCCGGGCACCCGCCCAGGATCGGCCCTGCCTACACGTCCATGGCAGGATTATCAGTATGGACTTATTCAACTATGCAGGCAAAGAATACCTGCTATTAGTCAATCATTATTCAGACTTCTGGGAAATAGACCTTCTTCCTGATTTATCCACTGAAGCTACAAGTAAGAGGTGCAAAGCTCAGTTTGCACATCATGGCCAACCAGATACAGTGAGCTCTGATAATGGCCCTCAGTTTTCAAGCCTGCAGTTCAGAAAATTTGCCATTGATTGGGAGATTGAGCATGTAACCACCTCACCACTTCATCCACAGGCTAATGGCAAAGCTGAATCAGCTGTAAAGATTGTTAAAAATATATGTAAGAAACCACAAAGTGATGGTAAAGACCCATTGAAGGCCATTTTACATTGGAGAAACACTCCGACCGAAGGCATGGATAGTAGTCCGGCACAAAGACTGATGTCAAGGAGATTAAAGACCTCCTTATCAGTAGCAAATAGGCTGATTGAACCCTCTTTCATACAAGGTGTTACAGAAAAGTTAAGGATTAAGAGACAAGTGTCAAAGGCATGATATGACACATCGGCCAGAGATTTGCCGGAATTGAATAATGGGAAACAAGTTTGTATGAAACCATTACCTGGGGATCGAACAGGCAGTTGGAGAATAGGTACTTTTCTGCAAAAGGTTGCACCGCGCTCCTATCTTGTGGACGTTGAAGGAACTCTCTATCACCATAATCAAGTGGATTTGAGAGTGGCAGAGAAGCCTGAATCTCAGTATCCTGACGATAGATCAGACTCGCCCAGTATCACAAGGGCATACATACCCATTGACAGTGAGGGATGTACAGAGGCGATTCCTCATACCAATGGCAATGACAGTTCTGGGCAAGCAAGTATACCTGACAGCTGTCAAGCGCAGAGCATGCCAGTACATGTTGAGAGGAGCCCAGTAACTTCAGTGAGGGCTAAAGGAATCCTTGCACAAGGGCCAGTCTTCACCCATAGTGGTAGATGTTCAAAACCACCTATGAGACTTAACGTATAGAATGTGTTATTGCTGTGTCGAATTTCACAATGTTCATTTCTTAACACTAAAAGGGAGAGATGTTATGGATGTTTATTTTAATGCAACTCTATGGCCCATCTCTGTTGCACTTACTTCTTGTGTTGTGTTTACTGTTCCTGCTGAGTTTTATTCAATGAACATGGCTTCTGTACAGTAATGACTTGTGCTACCTTCATTTAAGCCACACCAAACAGAGCCCTGCCTAACAGGGATGTACAGTTTATATGAGGTACTTGGTCTAGCTGCTAATTGCTTTGTTATGACTGCATAATATATTCACATCTGTAACTGCTCTGTATATCATATGTCAAGATACAGTCCTGCTCACCATTATTGGCACCCCTTCATGTTTTGCATAACTGAGTGAATGTCTTCAGAAATAAATGGAAATGTACCAAATTTATATCAGCAGGATCTTTAACTGTATACTATATGTCTCGTCAATGTCTACACTTATATAATACGTCAGTATTGTTTCGTTAATCGTCGATCTGGTTCATGGAGTATATTTGACATGTAGGGACAATCCGTCCCGAGACAAACCACACCGAATTTACTTCCATCGTGTTCAGTAATGACATGTCTTCGGTACAAGTAACTTATTTTGAGTCGTCCTTGTCATTTGTGTTGTGTTCTTCATTCACGTTGTCTCTACCCGGTATCTCAACGTAATTTTATTTGTAGGTATTGTAGAGAGGGAAAATCACAATTCTTTACTTGTAACACTTTAAGCTGTGTCGTTATTGTGTAA
>BLSH010473244.1:421066-454982 GCA_018402905.1 Glandirana rugosa | reverse complement strand
TAGCATTTCTGGTGTCGTCAGACAGCTCCTTTGTCTTTACCATTGTCACACATGAAGAGGGAATAACAGGTGGCTTTTTATAAAACCAAAATGTTCATTTATTGGCTAATTTGGGTCACATGGGTGGAGGCAATTCATCACAGGTGATCCTCATTTGAGATCTGCAACAGGTGAGCCAAATTGGGTTTCCATACTGATTTGCAGCAAAGGGTGCCAATACCACTGACAAGGCAAGCATTATGGTTTTCTCTGTTTTCCTCATAATGTTTATCTTTTTAAATGTTATTTATCATTTACAGTTTTTTGTCAAACACAAGCTATCTGTAGTAATATGTTGGTTAATTTGATACATTTCCTTCAGTAGATATTCCACAATATGTACATAAACTTCATGGGTGCCAATAATGGTGAGCAGGACTGTATGTACAGCTGCATGATCAAAGATGTGTTGGGTAATATACTACTTATTTAATAAAAATGTATTCAACTAAATGTGTTTTGTTATGTCTGTTAAAAATATACCTGTTGATCCTGCCAGAAATCCAGTGAATTCTTATCTTCCTGTGCTCTGTGCCTCTACTGTACTGAAATCTCAAGTAGTGTTATCATTTCTGCCCAGTTTGTCTCTGTGCACTCATTGTCACTGAGAAATGGAAAGGGAGGGTGTTCTACGGTCCTACAACACATTTACGGCCCTGGGGAGACAACACTGCTCCTCCATAGATACAGTACAGTGGGTGAATGTTGTCACCTTACAACAGAAAGGGTTAATCCCGGACTTATTCTTCCTGTTGATTTATAAGGTAATGAGAGCACTGAATGATGAATAAGATTTAGGGGAAAAGGCTGAGCTGAGAACTTTACAGTACTCAATCATAAAAATCTCATATATGCTTTAACTTGTCAAAATTAATTTGAAAATTGGATTTTTGTACTTAATCCTGTGTCCCTCAGTCATAGGTGTGCGCAGCCTATTGCATTAGGGTGTGCACCACAAAGCGCAAACAAACATGAGTGTGTGTGTGTGTGTGTGTATATATATATATATATATATATATATATATATGTCCAAAGGGCAGAGGACAGTGTCAGTAGGGCAGAGATCGGTGTCAGTAGTTAATCTTAATTAAATTTTATTTATCTTTTTACAATTTTGTTTTTTTATTATTTTTTACAATATTATATTTTATTATTTTTTTTTACAATTTTTTTAGGAGCCCTGCTGGGGGACTTTGGTGAAATTTCAGGGGTCTAAACAGACCCCTCTTATCTCACTTTCGAGTCAGAGAAAGAAACTGAGGGCAGAGATTCCCCAGTCCCTTTAACTGCAGCCAGGCAGTAGGGGAAATCTGCACAGTACAGGCTGACTAGGGTGTGCCCAGGCACACCTGCCACCCTATGCGCGCACGCCTATGCCCTCAGTGAATCTCAAGCAAATAAATTTATGGTAAATACAAAATCAGATTTTTGTACTGATTCATTGAGAGACACGCGATTCAGAGACTATTAGGATGTTCAAAATCAGTCCAACTGAGGAGTGGGAAATGGCAATTAAACACTAATAGGCCCACACAATAACAACAAGACTTGGGAATCAAAATGATTTGTCCAGTCAAGTGGAGGAGGTGGGTATTAGGGTTCCCGGGAGCATCCTGGCTGATGGCCACTTTAGGCTGAGGGAGTCATAAAGCCTGGGCATTCTCAACTCAACAGCCTGTGTCTCCCCACTGCTCACAGGAGCGTACAGCAGGAAGAGGAGAGAGAAGACCTCTGACTGGCAGCACTGGCAAGGAGGAAGTACCAGGGACAGTGTAGGACACTGGAGGGGATCAGCAGGACCTATAGTAGAGAAAAGGGTACTAGGAGAGAGAGAGAGAGAGAGGACAGCATGTATAAATAATTCTGGAGGTGGTAAGGCAGGCTTCTCTGGGTCTCTTTGTTACTTAATGCCACTGCTGCTGACATCTCAAGTTTTAATGCGTATACAAGCTATTGTACTATTTGGGTACAAAGGCTATGGCATCTATTACTGTTACTATTACTATTACTGTTACTATTGCACAGTGAGAAGGCTCAAGTTTAAGTCCCTCCTACTGTACAATTATACCACACCTACAACTTTCTGTGGCATGCACAGCCTAATTGTTCTTCTCTGGTTGCCCAAGGTTAAACTCCCTCTGGAAAAAAATCAGGGCAATGCAGGGCCAGCTAGAGAAAACAAGGTTTTAGAAAGAATCTCCATGTGTTTGTTGATGGGATACGTAAACATAAGTGCATCCTCTACGTGGATCATCAGGGATTTGTTAAGGAGGGATACTACTAGATCTGACTCCTCAAACACGTAGGGCTGCCAAATGGAGCTCCAGCCACACTGTGAACAGCCTTTCAGGATTCTCTCAGTCTCTATAAAGGACATCTAGGACTAGCAGGTGCACAAAAAATGTTCCTGGTAGTCTGGTAGAAGCTGCACGCTGTTCTTCTAATTTCAAAGGGGAACCTGTTACAGTAGGTCTGGGATCTGACATGTTGCAATACAAGACAGGGACAATGTAGCTCAGGGTACAAGGCTAGGCCTTAAATACTCACAAGACAGGCTGCTGGTAGCAGGAGGGGTTCAAAATAAGGATCAGTTAGGTAGGAATGTATTACTACACACTAAATGGCAGGAAGACTAGAGCTGCGCATGCGTGGGCAGCACTCCACCTCCTAAAATCCTGCTAAAGCACAGCAAAAATGACCGGCACTCAGTGTGAAAGGGTTCTTAAAGTGTTACTAAACCCACACCAGTAAAATCTGTCTGTATATGCAGAATAGCTTGCTTGTTATACTTACTGTGGAATTTAAGGGGTTAATCCTCTGCATTGTGTGAAAAGGCTCTTTGATATTGTATGGCCAGATACCTCCTGCTTGCAGGGTCTACCTCTGTAATGCTATACTACAGGCATACATTGTTGAAACCTGTGTTTCCTGTTTCCCATTCAGAGTTTTCAGGTCACATGGTATTTACTTCACAAATGTGGGTGTGTATACAGATTCCAAATGACTGCCCAAACCCTCCCTCCTCCTCCACGCACAGTAACTACAAAAGAATACAGTGGGTGGGATTTCACATATAGAATCATGGAGGATCCGCCTCCCATAAAAGCACATGGACACAGAGACTGCAGTGATTCCATAAATGAGATAACACCATTGTACATGTTTTCTCTGCATTAGTTGCAGCCGTGCATATTGAGGTCATAGATATCTTTATACTTTTACTTTTGCAAACACCACACCCCTGTCATCCTCATCCTCCTGTTCATCACACCTGGCCATCCACTGCAAACATGCATAAAACCTCACTCCCTGTCATCCTCATCCTCCTCTTCATGACACCTGTCCATCCACTGCAAACATGCATAATACCTCACCCCCCATCACCCTAATCCTCCTGTTCATCACACCTGGCCATCCACTGCAAACATGCATAAAACCGCACTCCCTGTCATCCTCATCCTCCTCTTCATCACACCTGGCAACTCAATACACAATCATTGCACAATCATAGGAGGACGATCCATGGGCACATACCATACAGCCTCAAAATGTAGCATGATAACATTACAATCTTTTTAATTCATTATTATTTTTATTTTTTAAGTTTTACAATGAATAATATACTCAATATTTATATTTTTATCAGAATGCCTTGCAGTATGTATGCAATATGAAAATATACACTGTATACACTCACAGTGTTTCTGGATTGGAGCCATGTGAACAGAATGAACCAGAATGTCACTCAATTGTAACTCCGCCCACATGATTTTATTACATATTAATAATATATTTTGTGTTGTATACATATCATTTTTAAACAATAGTATAGCATGTGTGTTGTGTGAACTTTGCTTTTTTTAAAGTTTGTACGTTTTTTATTTATTTGTGAACTTAGCATGTCATTGGCAAAGCACCAATCAGCTCTGGCCAGATTGTGGGTGAAGGGTCACTGATGCAAAGGAAATTGCATCATCAGAGAGTGAAAACTCCTCCCACAAGAATGCTGGTGAAGTCCAGGCTCTATGCAGTTTATCACCTGACTGCGATATATAGATGAAAAAAAAGGTATATAGCAGCAGTATTTTGATATAAAAAGAAGATTTAGAAGCTCTGTGCACTGCTATTGCTGAGGCTATGCCGATCTGGATAGTACCACATACAAACCAGCACACACAGCAGGTAGAAGAATCTTGTTTGAAGAAAAAATAGACTTGAATGCAGGAAAAGCAGTAGAGAAAAGGTGTCCATGCTTCTAAAACACTAGCACAAAAACGAGGCATGCTGGGAGTCAGAGAGGTTATACCAGGCTGGTCACTGTTTTATTGTTTCCCAGTGCCCAAATCCTCTTTAAGGCAGCAGTAAAATCCAATTGTCTCTGAACCCTGCATCCTTCAAAGAATGAAAAAGGTATTCATTTTCAATATTTTTCTATCTACAGCTTTTATTAAAATAGCAATTGGCATGGCTGGTCTTGTGTAGTTTTCCAGAGCTCCGCTCACAGCACAGGCTATGAATTGCACTGCGGGGTCACTGCTATTTTTTCAGGGTAATATCTTGCTTTGCAAAGGCACATAAAGTGAATTTACATTCTTTGTAGTTATTGTGGAATATATTTGAATAACATTTTTTGTCTGGAGTTCAACAGCAATTGGTCATTAATTCTAATTCTTTAGCAACCTAAACTTAAGAGGTTTCACATTCTTTAAATGAAGCTCTTGTTTAAATCAAAATACTGTTTATAATCGTATTTATATACATCACAATTTTATGCAAAGGTAAAGGTGGTTGCATTAGGATATTTAGCTAACTTGACCTTTTGTAAATGTAATGTGTATGCAAAGCCACAATCTTCCCAATAGGACACAACCAGCAAAAAAACGAAAAAAAAAAAACTAAAACCTGAAAGGGGTTTTACCATTCTCCACTATTCAAAGGGGCTTTAAATATATTCTAAATAAGCATACATCGACCCAGGATTCAATAGAGCAGTTTGCAGCAGAAATTATTATTATTTTTATGTATATTCTTTTGCCCATTTAACTGAGCGCAGTACTTTATGGTATTGAGCATGAATATAAACTCTTAGGCTGGATCCAAAAGGGGTGATTGTTGGGCCATGTAAAGAGTTGCAGGATTTCAAGTATACACAGCTATATGCAATTCATAAGCAGCTGAAATTTTTTTTTTTATAAAAGCCAAAAGCCAAGCATTGTGTATGCTGTTTCCTGTCGTAATAAATGTAAGTATTCTAAAGAAAGCATTTGTGGGAGAAATGTTAAGGCTGTTATTGCTGTATTTGTGTGCTGCAAAGCCCTAAGCAACAAAGGTCAGGTCAAAAAAGTATTTTAAAACCATTCAACTATAGAATAATTTTCTAATCATTGCATTCTTTTAATGAAATCAATGAGCTGAAAATAAGAAGAAGAAGCAGCACAAGGATCCAATTAGTGCTGACAAGAAGCATTCTGACATTATCACTGTAATGCTTATGCTGTCCAATCAAAGGCTGGAGGCTCGTCCAGGATATCCTTCCTGGCTTTAGAGTAAATGGGTTGAACGATGCTGGCCTTCAATCAAACTGGCAGACTAAAGATATCTAGTGCTAGAAAAGAAGTACTACAGGGGGCAGTTCCAGACTAAAGATGAGTATTGCAGCAATACAGCTATTTTATCTTCTAATGGGCTTTTTTTTTTCTTCTTTTCTTGGATTTTTGTTTTTAATCCAAATCTGGGTGAATAAGATTACACATGTTGGCATTGACATTAGAGTCCTGGTTCCCTAAAAAAAATGTAAACCATAAATGCCATGGGCACAAGCCCTTATACTTGCTGATTAAATTTCCCTCATTGCTAAACACATTTTTTTGCAAGCAGTTAATGTAATGTTAGCAAAAGGACTAATTTTGTTACGTCTAAGAATGCTTTTACTTCTAAGGTATCTGCTTAAATTGATCGCCCCTGAGAATAAATAAGGCTTCTGAAGGTGTGAGCATTTAATTCACAACAAAGCAAGCATGCATGCAAAGGTACACGCGTAGCATCTTAATGTTTATCTTCCTTTGCAACCTGTTCAGACCAGAGAAAGTAAGCCGTCTGCACTTCCACTACATCACAAGGAAGAATTATTTTAATCCTGGATATTATGTCATGACTTTGACAGCTAATTTTAGCACTGCCATCTCTTGCCTTCCTGCAGTATGTACAGGGAAGTGAGCTCAGGATTACTGTACAAGTTAAGCCACTTAGAATACATTTACATTCAAACATTTACTAGAATTTCATTCATGTTGCTGCTAGAAAAGTTCAGCCATGTTTTCTGTAATAGTTTGATTCAAAATGTGTTTCTGCTCCTTTATAATGAATAGATATGGTAGCTCTCACAACTGACGCCACGTAAAAGTAGAATTTCTATATTTCTTAAACTGTACAAGTGACCAATGGCTGCTGTGGCCAGCTTTGTTCAAGTTGGAACCCCGAGTGTCCATATGTGATTGATTGTTTTGAAGTTCATTTTCAAGGCATGCAATCCAAAACTCAAAGTACTGTTAATTCTATGGCAGGGGCACTAAATTAAAATCCACTGGGGTCTAGTCAGTAATTTTTTTTCCAGCGGAGGTCCGAGTGTCATGTTGGTGCTATGACTCAGATTCTTCACATCACAGCCTCCCGTACATGTCACAGTCCCTCACCCCCCCCCACCTTTATGGCCCAAACATCTTGGCGCTTATGGTAAAATGCAGGGTTCTATTGTGTGAGCACCTGTTAGTGTGAGGTCCAGGAACTAGTGTGGCAGTGCTCATTTATGTGCTATGCACTTTGTCCTTTTTCTTTGAACTTTATTGGAATGTCAAAATTACATTACATTTGTTTTTATACATTGCAGCTCAGTTGGGGTACATAGAAACAGACCGTACATGGAGCCTTCAAGGGAGCTCCAATCCATTGCAGAGAAATACACATAGTATGCAAATCGCACCACACCCAGGGGCACTGTCGCAGTGTGAACAGAACATATAGAAAAAAAAAATTCTATTGTCCTTGCAGAGACCTGTGTATTTCTAATGCAGAAAAACATAGATCTCTGGAAGTGTGAACAAGCCCTTACATCATCAGAGTCCTCAGTCCCCCCTTCACATCACAGACCCCCCTTTTACATCAAAGACTCCTCATCACAGACGACCCTCATTACAGACCCCCCTCATCACAGTTCCCCCTCATCATAGACCCTTCATCATAGATGCCCCCACCACAGACCCCTCATCCCAGTTCCCCCCAATCACAGCCCCCTCATCACAAATCCCTCTTCACAGATCCCCCCAATGACAGACCCCCAACTGCAGATCCCCCCAATGACAGACCCCCACATCACAGAACCCCTCTAATCACAGACCCTCCCAATCACAGATCCCCCATCACAGATCCCCCCATCACTGACCCCTATATCACAGATTTCCCCAACATAGACCCCCTCAATTACAGTCCACCCTCATCACAAATCCCCCCAATCAAAGATCCCCCCAATCACAGACCCCAATCAAAGACCCCCCTCATCACAGACCCCCTTATCACATTTCCCCTCATCACAGATCCCCCTATCACAGACCCCCATATCACAGATCCCCCCAATATAGACCCCCCAATGACAGACCCACCTCATGACAGATCCACGCAATAGCAGTCCTCCCTCCATCCATTTCAGACTCCTGTCCCTTTAATAACATCGCATCACTCCCCCTTCCTCCCCCTTCCCCACACTGTTCTACCTTATTCAAATAAGACCGGAAGCACGGCAGGTCTGGACAAAGGGTGGTACACTTCATGTTGAGAATTCATTCATTGCATTTTTACTATTTTTTCTTTCTTTTACTGGTAATGGCGGCGATCTGCAATTTTTATCGGGACTGCGATATTGCGGCAGACAGATCGGACATTTTTGACACTTTTTTGGGACCACTGACATTTATACAGCGATCAGATCTAAAAAAGGCCACTGATTACTGTATAAATGTCACTGCCAGGGAAGGGGTTAACATGCAGGGGGCACTCAAGGGGTTAACTGTGTTCCCTAGGCATGTTATAGCTGTATGGGGGCTGGGCTGGCAGGGGCATTACAGATCTAACTATCATGCCCACTGACAGAACAGAGAACCGTCATGTTTACATCGGCGGTTCACCATTCTTCCTCTCTAGAAGGCGATCGCGGGTTGCCGGCAGACATTGAGTCTGCCCGATCCGCAGCCACACTCACGCAGAGTGTGGCGGGCACAAGAGCGCGCCACTGATGGCGAGCGCTCGTCTGCAACTGCGGCTGCGCGGATCGCCATTTATAGACGGCGATCTGTGCAGCAGAGCCAACTTGCCGCTGTTTATGTACGCAAGGCGGTCGGCAGGTGGTTAAGCATATCTGTCATCACAAAATACACATTTTTCTTTGTATGCGTTGTAGACACAATTTCTGCTGTGCATTTACACTTGACCTTCAGACATGAGCGGGTTAATTTCTGCAACAGCCAATGCACCTTGGCCTTTAAGCTGTTCCGCAGACACCTCTCCTGGCACAGCAGCTATTCTGACTCCAACTGTTGTAATAGTGACTTATCCCTTGTTGAGGCCTCTATGCCTGCCCTGTATAAGCAGATATAATCACCATGGACAGTCTTTATCAGATAGCTTGAACTCACCAGCACAGATTCTTCCATAAGCATATTTATTGCGAATAGCAGGTACAACAGACAACAAATGTGGCAGATGGTTGAAAGATTGTAACTGCGGGTCAAAACATGGTAATGTGTCCTAGGATGCGAGCAGATTGTGTGAGGCCTACAAATGTGCAGCCATATTCTTCCTCATGAGACAGAGAGAGGACACAGGAAGAGGAAGTTAGCTGAGAAGATGGGAGGGAACACAGATGATAACAGCATGGTAAGGTGCAATATCAAAAACAACCACAAGATGTCAGTGTAATAACCAACTATACAAACATTACTATAGCTATACATAGCATTATGTTACATGATAATTACATGTAACGGCACACTCCCCATCTGGTATTGTAAATACCACTATATTATATCATAACAGTAGTTATGCAATGCAAATAAACGTTGTGCAATTTGCAGTTGTCTTGAAAACTTGAAAGACAAAAAAACAACATGCATGTATATGCAACAATAGAAACTGCAATAAGGCATCAAGAAGTGTCACTTAAAGTTCAAGGCACATTCTCCTTGTGGTAGAAGCTGAATCCAACAGACCCAGGTAAGCAGGTTCAGTCCCCAAAAGGCAAAAGTAGAACACGTTCTGTGATGGGTCTGCGGAAAGTCTTTACAGTTCCTTGTCTGGCAACCTTCACCTCCACCTCACGTACCATACCACCAACGCTTGGGATGATCTTTACAATGAGTCCCATGGGCCATTCAGTTCTTTCGGCTTGCTGGTCCTTGAGAAGAACAAGGTCTCCAATTTGGAGGTTAGGGTTCAGATCAGCAGCAAAAGTCTTAACTTCAGGACGAATCTGAGGATCGTTGTCAGGGTCTAGAAGACTGAAGACCTCAGGTGTAGTTTCTTCTGTATGATCCAGTCAGAATTCAGGTCCTGTTAACCAAGAAGGGTTTGCAAAGATGCTTACAGACATTGGTCTGGTGGCATGATCTGCATTATTATGCTCCGATGGGACATGATGCCATCGTTCAGGTCTTGAGGATTTTCTGATTCTTTCTACACGGTTGCTGACATAGACAAAGAAGCGCTTTGTCCAATTATATATGTAGCCCAAAACAACTTTGCTGTCTGTGTAGAATTTTATGTCACCTAATTGTATGTCTAGCTCACGCAGTATAAAATCTGTTATTTCTACAGCTAATACAGTCCCACAAAGTTCAAGCCTGGGTATTGTGTGCTCAGGCTTAGGTGCTAACTTAGCTTTGCCAAACAGAAACCATACATGGGTTTGATTGTGAGAGTCTTTTACCTTGAGGTAGGCAACAGCTGCTATGGCCTCAGTTGATGCATCTGAGAAGATATGAATCTTTTCTCTGACTTGCAGCAAGGGAACCTGATGTGTAGCAGTGTGGTATGTCAATTCCATCTAAGGCATGTAGAGATTGTTTCCAGGACTTCCACTTTGAATATTTATCTGTTGGTAGTGGAGCATCCCAATCTTGAATAGTCTCTGATAATTGTCTTAATAAGGATTTACCTTGTATGGTGATGGGAGCTGCGAATCCCAGTGGATCGTATAGACTGTTCACCACTGACAGGACAACACGTTTGGTGAATGGCTTGTCTGCAGAGCTGACTTGAAAGCCAAAGGTGTCTTTAAATAAGTCCCACCGTAAGCCCAGACTTCTCTGAACAGAAGGCATGCCCATTCCCAGATCACCAGGCTGGAAGGCTTTCATCACAGCAGCACTGTTTGAGGCAATCTTATGAAGTCTGAGGTTGGCCTCAGAAAGCATACCTTGAGTCCTTTGGAGCAGGTCTATGGCTTCTTCATCTGTGGGTAAGGATTTGAGTCCATCATCCAGGTAGAAGTCTCTCTCAACGAAGTGTCGAGCATCTGCACCATACTCCTTTTCTCCATCAAGGGCAGTCCTTTGTAGACCATATGTTGCAACAACAGGTGAGGGACTGTTTCCGGAGACATGTACTTTTATGCGGTATACAATCACTTCATTGTTTATATCATTGTCACAGTGCCACAAAAACCTAAGGAAGTTCCTATGGTCTTCTCTTACTATAAATTAAATGGATCATTTGTTCAATGTCAGCAGTTATGGCAACTGGCTCTCTTCTGAGCCTCATAAGTACTCCTACAAGGTTGTTGGTTAGGTTAGGACCAGTAAGAAGAACATCATGTAGGGACACACCTTGATGCTTGGCACTGGAATCAAACACTACCCTGATTTGCTTTGCCTTACGTGGGTGATACACTCCAAAGGCAGGCAGATACCAGCACTCGTTATGTTCAAGAAGAGGTGGAGCTGGTTCAGCATGATCATTGTCAAAGATCCTTTTCATAAATGCAATGAAATGTTCCTTCATTTCAGGCCTGTTCTTTTAGAGTTCGCTGAAGTAAGTTGAATCTCGATAAATAAACCAAAAAAGTGTCCCTGTGAGATCATAGAGCACCTAGAGGTTAATTGCTGAGGAACGGGCAATATAGACCAGTAGATAATAATATAAAGAAACTCACATTAGTAATTAATCACATTAAAACACAGTACAATTCACTATATGAAATATGAAAAAGGTTACTCCATATGGCCCAATGGAGTCCTAGGGGCTTCTGGGCAACAAAGACATGGCAACCTACAGATACATACACACATGAACAACGCAATGATAAAACAGTGTTTTACACATTTTGGCCCTTCCGCACACCTCAGCATTTTCACCAGGGCAAAGTACAGATTTGAGCCTTCCTTACCAGAGTACTCTGGATGCCGATTGCTTCTTTAACTAACCGGTGCTATCCCCTTTTCTTACCCTTTCCCTCCCTCCCCCTGTGCGTCCGGACGCTGTTTTATCAATGTTTGTGTTGTCCATGTGTGTATGTATCTGTAGATTGGCATGTCTTTGTTGCTCAGGAGCCACTAGGACTCCATTGGGCCATATGGAGTAATCTTTTTCATATTTCATATAGTGAATTGTACTGTGTTTTAATGTGAATAGTTATTAATGTGAGTTTCTTTTTGGTATATTTAGTTTTTGGTTATGCTGAGGAGCACCTATTGTGGTGAGTGTGCGCATATGATCTAAATTTATCTAACCTGTCATTTTTCTTGTTGTTATTTTGAATCTGGATAAAGCTTGTTCACGATTATTTGGAAGTCTGACTTTTTTTGCACGAAGAGGTAATGGTGCAACACCAGCTGTTAGATTCATCTTTGTAGAGTTCACTGTCCATTATTGCGATGAACTCTTTATCTTCAATTGACAAGGCTATTCTGTTGTCATCGCGTGTATTACTAAACACTGTGATACCTAAGTTGTCATCATAGGGGATGGGAGTAACATCAGATACTTGGATGATGTCAAGAGGCTTCTCTATTACTTCATAATGATGAGGGCATGGTCTAAAGTGAGATGCATGCCTATTTCTTAGCATGTGAGTCTTTAAGGAGTCAATCTCAGATGACATTCGCATTCTGTTTAAGCATACATCGCCCACTATTATCCAGCCTAGATCAAGTCTTTGTGCGCATGGAGCATTGTCAGATCCGTTGCACTGCTGGCGCACTTTATGTACTCTGAGAATGTCCCTTCCCAGCAAAACTAGTATTTCTGCATCCATGTCCATTGGTGGAATTTCAGTAACCAGGTGCCTTAAGTGGGGATGGTGATATGCATCTTCTGGACTAGGAATTTCTTTTCTGTTGTCTAGTATTTGGTCACACTCAACTAATTGATATGGGAGACCATGAACCCATCGGCCCTTCTGCAGGAGGTTTCTACAGAACAGAACAGGTGTTGAGAGTGTATGGTGTTGCACGTCCTTCTATGCCAAAGATCTCAAAGAATTTAGGCTTGACCAGGGATCTGTTGCTCTGCTCATCTATTATGGCATACATCCTGGTCGCTTTCTCAGGTTGATCCTTTGGATATATTTTGACTAGACATACCTTGGCACAGGATTTGTGGCTTGATCATTCTCTGCAGACCTCGGTACATGAAGAAGAGATGTTTGTAATGGCTGGAGCATGGCTTTGTTGCTTCCCGCCATGATTTGATGCGGGGTTCAATGCAGATGGCTGCTGTGGATTGTCTGGAAGTGGAGCAGGATGCATAGCTATAACTTGTTTGTCACTACTGCATTCTGTGCACTTGATGTCAACCTTACAGTTTTTAGCAAAATGGTCATAGGAAGCACAGCACCTATAGCATATCCCAAGTTTCTGGAGAATCTCGCTTCATTCTTGGACAGTCTTTGCCCTAAGCCCTCGACATGTGAATAGGGCACTGACGATTTGGATCTTTACCTCTATCACCCGAATCACTCTGGTGAGTGGGAGATAATGCGGGAGGTAAGATGTCCCTCTTTTTAGCAGATACTGCTCTATATAAGTCTCTATGTTTAGCTGCTTTGTTATCATACCTTGATGATGATGATGATGACGCAGGCAAGCTAGACTCCCTGAAGCTGGGATCATTTCTCATCCAGGCTTGTTCACTGATGAACCTGCAAAAATATGAGAATGGAGGAAAGTATACGTTATGGTCTCTTTTACATCTTGAGCCCTGTTGTGCCCATTTCTCCTGCAGGTTGTATGGCAGTTTAGACACCACTGGGTTCACACCATGGGCGGTGTCCAGGTAGCTTAGCCCAGGTAGACGAGGGTCTGCCTTTGCCAATTGTAGTTCCATGAAGAGGTCACTTAGTTCTTGAGGCTTGCAATGATCTTTGTTTCCTATTTTTGGAAAGTTTTGCATTCTTTTGAATAGAGTATTTTCTATGGCTTCAGAGCTACCATAGGTTTGTTCAAGTCTTGCCCGTGCAGCAGCAAGACCTGCATCTGGGTACTCAACATGCACTGCTCTCAGTCTTTTAACACGATCTGCAGATTCTGGACCCGGCCACTTTATGAGCAAATCAAGTTCCTCCTTGGCAGTAAGGTTGAGATCAGCGATAGAAGCTTTGAAGGTTGATCTCCAAGCTCTGTAGTTCTCTGGACAGTCATCGAACCTTGAGAGGCTAATGTTAATGAGCTTGTGGTGAATCATATATCTGGCGAAGTCAGACAGGTCTGATTTCTCACTCTTTGGTGCCAAAGTAACTTGTGGGACCCCTTGGGTGTGAAAGTTCTCTGGTGAGTAAGGGTGAGGTTTACCAGGATATAATGATGTTGCAAGAGCATCTAGCTTAGTCTCTAAGGCTTCTGTTGGCTGTTGCTTGAACTGTGGCTTGTTGCTGGCAGTTGCCTTGTCGTTGGCAGGAGGTGATGTGTTTTGCTGTGTGAATACACTTGCTGTGTGGACTTGAAGAGACTCAGGCTTGTGCGTGTTAGAGGTCTCTGTGTTGAGAGTCCGAACAGTAATGTTAGTACGGTGCAGGAGAAGACTCTGTATCATTGCAAGCACTGTGCCTTAGCACATATTCACTGGTCTGTTCAAATGATCTTCCTCTTCTGCTGGAATGGAACAGTCCTAGTTAATACTTCCTCCCATTGCTTGTTCAAGGACCTTTAGCCTTGCTCAGGTGGCTGCTTCCTCCCTTTCCACTTGCAGAATCTTTATTTGGGATCCCGCCTTTGCTTGGTGAGCTGCCATCTCTGCTTGGCAAGCTTTGTTCTGAGCTTCTATCTCTGCTTGGCGAACTGTCATCTCTGCTTGGTGAGCTGTCATCTCTGCTTGGTGAGCTTTGTTCTGAGCTTCTATCTCTGATGGGGAACCTTATTCTGAGCTTCTAACTCTTCTTGGCGAGCTGTCATTCTACTTGGTGGGCTGCTATCTCAGCTTCCTTTCTGGCAAATGAGCTTCGCACTTTATTTGCTTCCAGACTTGCACTGGCCTCTATTAGCTTGTCATTTATTAAACTTCTAGAGCGAGAAGATCTAGAAGAACGCGCTGTGAGCTTAGTAGATGAGGATTTATGAGATCTGGTCTCCTGCAGTTTAGTGATGCGGAGTTCCGCCTTATCCTTGGCATCTAGAATGGAAGTAAACCCCCTTTGTGGGACTTTAATTAGGCAGCAAACCACTACACTTAAATCAGGTTTTTGTCAAAAAAGTATATTTTTATTTTAAAAAAAGGGTTAGCTTATATTAAGCTAGCCCTGTGTGACATAAAATTTTAACAGATCAAATAATCAAGCAAATACATCACAGAGTTGGTCATCAATATGCTTACATAGCTTGGATGGTAGTAAGGAGCATTCCGTTGTCCATAAGGGAAGATGGTATATGGTATCCCAGTGTCCAACGTTAACGTTTCGGGTCCCTAACAGACCCTTCTTCAGGGAAGATGTTCAACGGAGTCGCTCTTTTTGTGGTTTGCTGCCTAATTAAAGTCCCACAAAGGGGTTTACTTCCATTCTAATTGAATATACAGGGATGAGGCAACTTCACTGACCTATGGAACATTGATTCAAATATCCTTGGCATCTTGCACTAAGATATCTCTTTGTTGATTTAGTTCATCAGTCTTAGATAGTTCTGCTAAAGAGCCCTCTATATTAGAGTCCTTTAAGAAAGCTGTGTATTTTGCAGACATTCGCTGGTAGCGTTCATACGTTGCAGATAGGCGATCTGTATAATTTCTTAATTCAGCTTGTTGATTGCAGTGTGGCAAGACTGACCTGCAGTATGTTGTTTTGTCCCACAGTTCTGACAGATTGCTGGAGAACTCATCTCTAGTGGTTTCGTAGTTTTCTCTGTGTTTCTGTGTTGGTATAATTGTGCGTTTGGGTCTTACACTTTGCTCTGCAATATCTACATAATCTGCTCCTGTACATCTGTGTGGTCAGAGGCATGATGTATCTGTGTAGATTCAGCAATAAAGGAATGATCGGAAGCTTGTTTAAACATTTTATCAAGTTTTGCAAAAAATGGTTACTGTCTCTTTAAGAAGACAAACCGCAGCATAGACAGGTGGGATAACACAGTCCAATGCAGAGAAACAGTTTTTAACATGCACAGGTGAAGTGCAGTAAACGTGTGTGACCATGTGCTTTCAGAGGATGGTGGATGGCACTGAGCTTGATTGCGGATTAAACATACAAATCTACACAGCAGGCTGTAGGAATTCTACCACATGTTTTGACTACCCATCCACACAGCAGGCTGAAGGAATCCTACCATGTTTTGACTATTCTGACTCCAACTGTTGTAATAGTGACTTATGCCTTGCTGAGACCTCTATGCCCGGCCTGTATAAGCAGATATAATCACCGCAGACAGTTCTCATCAGATAGCTTGAACTCACCAGCACAGATTCTTCCATAAGCATATATTTATTGCGAATAGCAGGTACAGCAGACAACAAATGTGGCTGATGGTTCAAAGATGGTAACTGCAGGTCAAAACATGGTAATGTGTGCTAGGATGTGAGCAGATTGTGTAAGGCCTACAAACGTGCAGCCATATTCTTCCTCAAGAGACAGAGAGAGAACACAGGAAGAGGAAGTTAGCTGAGAAGATGGGAGGGAACACAGATAACAGTATAGAAAGGTGCAATGTCAAAAGCAACCACAGCGTAATAACCAACTATACAAACATTACTATAGCTATACATAGCATTATGTTACATGATAATTACATGTAATGACACAGCAGCCATAGTGTCCACCACACCTTTAGCCTCAGAAATTTCATCCAGGATTGCAATTAGTCTCTTGGCCAAATAATCCCAACAAGTTTTGCTCTGTAGCACTACCTCCGCCCAAGGAGACTTAGACAGACCAAGAGGTTCAACAGCAACTGAAACACTGCGCTTGTTAGTTTCACACTCCTCAACAACATCATCATAAACATTATCAGCATTGCTAGAAATAGATGATAAAATGGAGAGTAGATAATTAAATTCGCTTGGTGCCTTATCTGCATGAAATTAGCCTCAGAACCTGTGTAATTCATATGTGTTCAGGTTTAAAGGGATGAGGTGGCAACCCTACGCGTAATCCCTTCTTGGGTGTGCTCTCACCGACTAATGCCCCCATATGGACAAGGGGCAACATTGCAGGCTTCTTGTACTCTCCAACATCCCATGCAGGTCGAACAGGTTTCCTGTTGCTAGGAATAACAGCAGATCCACACATGTCAGACCCCTTACAGGATGCTTGATACAGCCATAATGTGAAACCACCGGTTTCTTGCGCTCTTTGTCACCCCCTGCAAGCTGAACCAAATTTTCTCCACGGTTGCCAGGGGTAACATCAGACACTCTTGCACAACCATCTTCACTCAAGGTTTGAGCCACATCTCTACAAACAGATTTTCTCTGGTTGCTATGGGAGACCACATTCTCCCCCCTGATTTTTTTCAGTGCTCTCTAGATTCGATTGCTTCTAGGTAATTGTCGTAGTCATCTCAGTTTTGAATCATCCGCTTGTACACTTCTCGGTACTCCTCTGTGAGAAATGGCTGCACCAATTCAACCCAGCGAGCTCTGGGGCACCCTCTGTAGGAAGCAATCATCACAAACTCATTCAAAAAGTCTTCAACATGTTCTGAAAGCAACATAGGCCGTATGAAGTCAGCAGCATGAATTTCTTCTTTGTTGCCACGGGCAACCGCACCCATCTGCTCACTCCTTGCACTAAGTGACGGCTTGCTTTCCTTTTTTCCTTTGCTCCAGTGTGACCAAATGCATCTTACACCAGTCTGGGGCTTGTTCTTTTGGTAACAACTCCTCCAGCCACAAAGTTCTGTCTCTCATCTCAGCAAACATTGTTTCCTTTTTGCGTTTTGACTGCCCCATCTCTGCAGCCAGGCACACAACAGGTTTTTTTTTAGCACAGTTCCTTTTAACACAGGAAAATTTGGCATACTGTCTCTTTAAGATTTGCAAGCAGCACACTTTCACATACAGACTTCACTGGGTTCACATTAGCTGCTCCTCACAGCATTGCTGC
This sequence comes from Glandirana rugosa, assembly GCA_018402905.1. Taxonomy (NCBI): domain Eukaryota; kingdom Metazoa; phylum Chordata; class Amphibia; order Anura; family Ranidae; genus Glandirana; species Glandirana rugosa. The sequence continues at coordinate 437,371 of BLSH010473244.1, read as the reverse complement.
AAAACACCCAGTCTCTTGCTACTCACTGTTCCAGACAAACCATACATTTTGATATGCGATGATCTGGAATTCTTCCGTCTCTGCCCAAAGCAATACTTCCACCACGTGTAAGATTGGGGTTGATCAGACTCAAGTGGTAGGTGCGTTTTCAGTAAGTGTGCCAGTCCAAAGCAGTATTCTTAAGGGCATGGCAGCCCATTTTTTTAAAAAGAAACAAAAAAGTTAAAGAAAACAGTAATCTTCCCTCGCAGGTGGTTCCAACATCATTGCATAAACATGCTTCAGTCTCCTGGCTTTACTCACTGTCCGCTTTATGCTGTTTGGTTAAATAAACAATCTCCAGGTCTCCTGGTTAGTAAATGATATTCAGCCCTCCTGGCTTATGAATGCAGCTCTCCTGCTAAGGCCTTCTGCTTTAGGCCTAGGTCTGTCTCCCACCGACCTGGACGTTCAGCAACACGGTGCTGTCCTATAGCCTCGTGCTACACTGGCTGCCCCCATGCCGCCTCTGACTCCTGCAGAGGAAATGGGAGTCCACCTGACTCCCTTACACAGACTTCCTGTCTGTTGGGTGGGGCCCTGAGCCATGGTCAGGTCACCACTAAATAGCCCAGCCCACAGCTGTACAATCAATGTGCCTGTGTCTCAAAAATCTGGCATAATCCATCAATCTTCCAGGTAGCACAAGTTCCCACTGCCACGATAGCTTAAAGGGTTTGTAAAGGCAGAAGGTTTTTTTATCTTAATGCATTCTAGCACGCCACAGAGAAAAATGGGTGTGGCTTAAAATGCACTTAATATTGGGCGTGGCTAAAGGGTGTGTGGTTTAATAGAGTCTGTGATGACTTACATAGTGCAGAATGCAGTAATGTTAAATAGGGAATGTACAGTGCAGAGTGGATGGCGGTGGGTAGTATGTGCAGGTGAGGAGTAGGGTGTGTTTGGTGGTAGGTAGTATGTGCAGGAGAGGAGTGAGGCATGTATGGAGGTGGGTACTATGTGCAGGAGAGGAGTACGGAGTGTATGGAGGTGCATAGTATGTGCAGGAAGAGGGGTATAGAGTGTATGGAGGTGGGTAGTATGTGCAGGAGAGGAGTGCGGTGTGTATGGAGGTGGGTAGTATGTGCAGGGAGAGGGGTATGGAGTATATGGAGGTGGCTAGTATGTGCAGGAGAGGAGTGTGGAGTGTATGGAGATGGGTAGTATGTGCAGGGAGAGGGGTATGAAGTGTATGGATGTGAGTAGTATGTGCAGGAGAGGAGTGCAGAGTGTATGTAGGTGGGTAGTATGTGCAGGGAGAGGGGTATGGAATGTATGGAGGTGGGAAGAATGTGCAGATGAGGAGTGTGGAGTGTATGGTGGTGGATATTATGTTCAGGATTGTGTCAGTACGGTAGTGGACATTGCCAGTAGTTCTTTATTTTTATTTAAAAAGCAGGAGGACGACACAAACAGCCTGGGAGGATGGGGGGACAGCTGTGAGCACTGATAGCCGCAGGAGGGAGAGGAGGAGAAGCGGCTGTCATACAGGGAGATCGGTGCTTACAGCTGTCCCCTGTCGCACCGATCATCCCCGGCTATCAAGGGACAATCATCCATGTGTGCAGGGTGGGTCACAGTGGTCCCCCCCACCCCCCGGGAGCCCATGTGCACCCATGGATGAAACGCCACTGCTTCCAACAGTGACTGGTTAAAGCTTGTAGGAGGAGTTTTCATTCTCCTCTAAATGCCCTATGAGGCTACAGGACCCCTGACCCTCTGTCTGGACAGTGCTGATTGGCCCTGTGCTGATCACATGCACCCGCCCAAGGAAAAAATAAAATCTCTAGCAATACACATCAAACAGAGCATGTGCATAGTGAAGCCAAAGCTCTGTTCTATCAGCAGATGAATTGAGGACAGTGAAAAAAGGGGAGGATCAGAGAAGACGGGATCAATCAGACTTTTTACACAATGTGGAGGATTAACCCCTTAGGTTAACCTCTTAGGTTCCACAGTGAGTATAACAAGCATACTTTACTGCATATACACACAAATTTTACTGTTGTGGGTTTATTAACACTTTACGTTTTTAATCCTCTTCCAATATGTCTGTAAATTTATGGTCAGTGCAGTTATTTGATACTAGTTCAATAGTACTGAATGCAAAAGAGCTCTTAAAAAAAGGGTCAGTCCATCCAATAATGATATAATTATTATAGGTTGATCCTGGTATGTTGTTTCAACATTTGGCTTTTTGTGCCTTGGGTATTTATATTTACCTGGGGGTTTCCATTTTCCCACCTTCTTTTGTGTCTTCCAGAATCTTGCGTTGCATTCTCAAAACTATAAAATATTTTTAATGAATCCAACAGACAGAGTGGAAATTACTCTTAATGGACACAGCAGGTGTGCAGACCTGGCAGTCAAGAGCAGGTTTTTCACCCATAGGGTGTCAGGTCAATGTCAAGTGGTTTAACTCTACAGCATCTACCAAAAGCCAAAAAATCAGTTGCCGGCGAAATGATCCTTTAAAAACTTAGCAGCAGTAAAGTTTTTGTTGCTTCAGGCGATCTTCCTATAGATTATTTTGCATACAATATTTGAAGAATTCAATCTGTAGCAAAGCTGCCACTTTATTAACACCACAGGGTGTTTTGCTAAAAATAACAGTTAATCTTCATTTGCATGGTGATTAGCATTGTGATTTAGATTGCCGTCTACTTGTTGAATCCCATTGTAATAATCCGACATGAGTTGACAGTTTAACAGATGAAACAGGAGTCGAGGATTCAGGAAGGATCAACCACTTTAAACAGAATTAAACTAAAGAGGATTGTATTATACTTCGGAGAAGAGGTTTAAATAGTTATCTATTTCTAATTTTATCTTATTTATTGTCTTTTGCATTGCCAATGACGACAGACATAATCTAAAGTATACTTATCCTGGTCAAACACATGTGAAGTATTATAGTATGCAGTGTTTAATATAAATGTAATTAAGACAAGGCTTAAAGGACGTCACTGATGTCAACAATGCCTACAATCCTTGCATATAATGATTTATCACTCACATAACAAAGGCCACCATAGACATCGTTGTACATGTGAACATAATCAAACTGCCTTAAAGTGTCTATGCTGGCTACTGGGTCACTAAAAATAGTCGCATCATGAGACTACTCTTGTTTAGGCTAAAGGGACCTCCAGTGCTAGCTTATCATGTTAAAAGAATAGATGTCTTTAGGCTGGGGACACCCAGGAGGTCCCTACAGAACTCTAAATCTGGCCATACACTGAGTAAAGATCATCTAGTTCCTAATGATCCAGCCAAAATTCGATCATAGGATGGCCCTGTCAGCACCACTCCTGTTAGGAAAAGATCAATGTTGTCAACAGACCTGTGCGCTTGTGCACGCGCCAGAAACGGTGCCAAACGGCTCTATTTAAACCCTCCATGCCCAGCAGCCGGTGCTGTCCGTTCTACAGCGTTACCAGTGCTTTTCGGCGACCTGTTCTGAGTTCCTGTTTACCTGTGACTCTGCCTGATCCTCCTGTACTGCCTTGCCTGCATGTTGTTGACCCGGCCTGCATCACTACTCTTCAGTCTAACACAGACTTGTGGACGACATCTTATCATCATCTGTGTCCAATCCAGCCCTCGTGCCCCCCTGTGCTCCAGCGCTCCCTGTCTGCTCTACCAGGGGTTCTGGAACCAGGGCTGTAAGGGAGGTTGCCTACTGCATAAGTCAGACTCTACCATCAGCTACGTGACAGCAACGGACAGCCAGTCCAAGTCTGTGCAGTGGCCATCTCTGATGGATGACCTAAGCATGCACCTAACGGGGCTCACCCAAGTGGTGAATGACTTACAAAGTGGGTACACCCAATTGGAAAACAGGGTTCTGGAGCTCTCCCTGCCTGCTCCTTCACTCCCCAGCCAGCCTGCTGCCAGTACCATGGTCACCCTGCCCACGGAGCCTGAGGTGCCCCTGCCCGAACGGTACACGGGGGACCGTAAGAAGTTTCGGGCATTTCGTAACACTTGTGAGCTCTACTTTGCCCTGCAACCCCGCACCTTTTCCCTGGAAGCCACCAAGGTGGGATTGGTCATCTCCCTACTACTCGATGGCCCCCCAGGCCTGGGCCCACCGGCTACTGGAACAAAAGGCTCCCGAAACCGCCAATCTCGCCCTCTTCTTTCAGTCCATGGCTCGGCTCTACAAGGAGCCCCACCAGGTTGTCACCGCGGAGGCCGCCCTCCACACACTCCAGCAAGGCCGCCGTATGGCGGAGGACTATGTGTCTGAGTTCCGGAGCTGGATTGCTAATGCGGCCTGGAATGAGGCGGCACTCTGCCATCAGTTCAGGCTGGGCCTCCCAGATCCGCTTAAGGATGAGCTGGCTCGTGTGGGTGTTCCCCAATCTTTGGATGCCTTGATTAACCTGACCATACAGGTTGACCTCCACCTGCGGGAACGCAGAGCGGAAAGGTCCACTGGACTTGCCCAATCTGCCGGGATGCCACCCAGAATACCCAGCTACCCAGGACCAATCTCCGGAGACCCACTGGATTCTTACGACCCTCGCTCTCCCCAGAGGAGAGACATAGGCGTCTGACCTTCAACCTCTGTCTTTACTGCGAAGGTCTTTGACATCTTGTCAAGTCTTGTCCGGCCAAACAGGATAAGGGGCTCCACCCCACCCAGGGAGAAGTTTTGTCCATGCCAAATATGACAATCCACCTTGTTCTTCTAGTCTCACTACAGCTTCCAAGTGGGAGCATTCAGGTCCCCGCCATCATCAATTCTGGAGCATGCAGCTGCTTCCTGGACTTGACATTTGCAGCCCAACATCACGTCCCTCTCAGACCTAAGACACACCGGATGGTCATCCGCCTGCTGGATGGATCTGCCATTAAATCGGTTGAGACAGTTCCTCTGCTTTCCAAGATGGCCAACGATCACGCAGAATATCTACTATTGGACTATTACGTCCCCGCTCTTCCTTATTATCCTAGGACTGCCATGGCTCCGGGCTCATTGCCCCACCATCAACTGGTCCACTGGGGAAGCTCAGTTTTCCTCTCTCTACTGTCAGCACCATTGCCAGCAGCTAGGGTCGGAAGTTTCTCCTACTATGCTATGCCTAGACGTGAACCCGGATCCGGAAACGTGCTTAGCTGTCCCCTCCGTCTGTCACAAATTCCTCAATGTGTTTAGCAAGAAAGGGGCAGACGAACTTCCACCTCACCGGCCCTATGACTGCCCGATAGAGCTGTTGCCCGGTGCTGAGATACCCTTTGGCAGGATTTATCCCCTCTCGGAGGTAGAGCTGAAAGCCCTCAAGGCTTATTTAGATGAGAATCTCGAAAAGGGATTCATCCGGCCCTCTACTTCCCCGGCAGGTGCAGGAATCTTTTTTGTGGAAAAAAAGGACCATTCCCTTCAACCCTGCATTGACTACAGGGACCTCAACAAGGTCACAGTTAAAAATCGCTACCCTCTGCCCCAGAATTGTTTCAAAGGCTCAGGTCAGCAACAGTATTCACCAAGTTGGATCTCCGCGGGGCTTACAATCTCCTCCGCACCCAGGAGGGTGACGAGTGGAAAATGGCCTTCCGAACGTGGTTCGGCCATTTTGAAAACCTCGTAATGCCCTTTGGGCTTTGTAATGCTCCGGCCACATTTCAACACTTGGTGAACGACATTTTCCGGGATTATCTGGATCAATTCGTCATCGTCTACTTAGATGATATCCTCATCTTTTCTGCCACAATGGATGAGCACCGCAGGCATGTCAAGTGTGTATTACAGTGCCTCCACCAGTGCCTCCGCCAACATGGGCTCTACGCCAAGGCTGAAAAGTGTGCATTCGAATGCTCCAACACTCCGTTCCTGGGCCTTATCATTTCAGTTACCGGAATCACTATGGACCCACAAAAAGTGTCTGCCATCTTGGATTGGCCAGCTTCCGTAGACAGGAAAGGGGTCCAGCGATTTGTAGGCTTCGCCAACTTCTATAGGAAGTTTATCAAGGGGTTCTCTGCGGTGATCACACTAGTTACCCAGCTCACCAAGCAGAACACCTGCTTCCACTGGACCTCAAGCTGGCGGGACATTTTACTGGTCGCAAGACTGTGGAGCTGCTGTCGTGCTCCTTTTGGTGGCCATCTGCTTGTCCCGTCTGTGCCCAAAACAAAACAAGTTGGGCTAAAGCTTGGGGTCTGTTAAAACAGCTACCCATTCCAGAGCACCCATGGTCCCATATTTCGATGGACTTTATAGTAGAGCTACCTCCTTCTGAAAGCTTCAATTTCATCTTTGTAGTGGTGGACCGCCTTACCAAAATGGCGCACTTTATTCCCATAAAAGCTACTCCTACTGCAGCTGAAACCACAGAGACTTTTATTAAGGAAGTGGTTTGACGTCATGGGATCCCCGTCAACATAGTCTAAGATCGCGGGGTGCAGTTCACATCCCGGGTCTAGAAAGCCTTATGTACCGCATTGGGAATCAAATTAGCATTTTCATCAGCCAGACAGAGAGGACCAATCAGACCTTAGAACAGTTCCTCCGCTGTTACTCCTCCTTTGCTCAGGATGACTGGGTCTCGCTGCTACCAATAGCCGAGTTCGCCTACAACAACACTATACATTCAGCTACCAAACAATCTCCATTCTGGGCAAATCTCGGCTACCACCCCACGTTTATACCCAACTTATTCCCAGAAAGTACAGTGCCAGTGGTACAGAAAACAACAGAATTCCTTGAAAAGAACAATAAACTATTACAGGAGACACTGTCCCGGGCACAGGAACACTATAAGAGGGCTTTTGACAAGAGGAAATGTGGGGAACTGGTCTTACAGCCTGGTGACCGAGTCTGGTTAGCAACCAAGAACTTGAGATTGTCTTGCCCATCGAAAAAACTGGGCCCCAGATTCATTGGCCCTTTCCCCATGAAGAGGAAAATTAACAGGATGGCGTATGAATTGGATTTGCCACCATCCCTACGGGTCCATCCCGTGTTCCATGTCACCCTGCTTAAACCCGTGACCCAGGACCCTTTCCCAGACAGGAGGACGACTCCACCAGAGCTGATCCTTGTGGATGGTGAAGAAGAGTTTTAGGTGGAAGCCATCCTCGATAGCAGAAAGAAGCAGGGCCTCACCCATATTCATGCTAAAGAGCTTGTTAAACGGTTCTGGCGGAGACACCCAGACTTAAGGGCCCATTTGGGCATCCGTAGGCTGCCCCTTGGGGGGGGCAATGTTAGGAAAAGATCTATGTTTTCAACGGACCTGTGAGCTTGTGTGCGCTCCTGTGCGCGTTCACGCGCACGCACCGGAAACAGCGGCTGCTGTCCATTCTACAGTGTTACCAGTGCTTTTCAGCGACCTGTTCTGAGTTCCTGTTTACCTGTGACCCAGCTTGATCCCGTACTTGCTTGAACTCTGCCTGCACCGATCCCCAGCTTGCCTACGACCACTCTCCTGCCTGATCCCTGTGTACCTCTGCCTGTCTGCCTGTTACTGACCCTGCCTGCACTGACCATCCGCCTGCCTGCTCCTCCTGTACTGCCTTGCCCGCATGTTGTTGACCCACCCTGCATCACCACTCTTCAGTCTAGCACAGACTTCTGGACAACATCTTACCATCATCTGTGTCCAATCCAGCCTTCGTGCCCCCCTGCAGTCCAGCACTCCCTGTCTGCTCTACCAGGGGTTCTGGAACCTACTGCATAAGTCAGACTCTACCATCAGGTACATGACACCTCCACCAGATGTGCTTTGATTGAAAAATTGAAGATGGGCGGAAAATTGTCATCCGAACAGTGTGTCATGGTAGCTATAGCAGTGGATCAGCACCCACTTACAAGTGAGACAGATATGCACAGAGATCACCCTGGCTGATGACACTGGTATACCTGAGGTGCGAGGTCTAAGTGCACTCTAAGTGCATTCACCAGAGCTCCTAATGGTGGAGATGGGCTTTGCTGTGTGTTAGTACCAGGTCATAGTCCTCGGGATCACCCCACCAGAAGGTGAGTAAACCGAGGTACAGTAGCAGACATAACAGATAGGGGTCAAGCAGAAGCGTAGTCGAGGAACAAGCAAAAGGTCGGTAACAAATGGAAGACAGGGATGGCAGCAGGAGACAAAATCAAGATATTGGCTGGAGAGAGCACAAAAATCTGGCAAACAGGAAGTGCAGAGACATGGCTTAAATCAAGACGTTCATGGGAGGAGCAAAGGGTTCAGGGTTCAAGACAAACAAAATTCAAGGCAGGATCATTCAAGAAATTGCCCAGGGAACTATTCAGCATTTCAGGTGGCTCATTGCAACCTGAGTCAGTGCCAGATACATCAGAGGTCCCAAGTTCAAGACCAGGCCCTGACACAGTGCCTGCATTTGGTCAGATGTAGGCACTGTTCAGGTATTCTGACCGCTGGCAGTCAAACAACAATATCCACAGCAGGGTATTTGTTCATCCGTGCAATTTGACATGGATGGAGGAATTTTTGATGTTTGATTTCTTTTCTTTTGCCCATATGCTATACAAAAAAAACTGTATGTGTATGGCAGTTTTAGAGGGTTTATTGCACAGGAGTGGTGAGGAAGCTTGCAGCCACAAGATGGGAACATTGTGGCAGGTCCCAGCTGGGGGTAGGGCGTTGGCTTACTGAGAATAGGCAGGCTAGGCATAGTGGCTAGCTAAACTTTTTTTGAAAGTGCATTTGCTGTGAGAGGTAACTAAAGTATATGTGACCATTACATAAAAATGATTTGTAAAGCAGAAGTAAACTGCCAAATTAAATTAACAATGTTGGGTCCCCAGGAGCTTGTAGCCATAATGTGCAAATATGCAATGCATATTTGCACAATATGGTGGACGTATCAAACTAAGCCACCCCCTCCTGCGCTGCGATGTCTACACGCCCCAACACCACAAGGGCTTCATCTGTTCTTCTTCTTGTTCAGAGTCATTTTGATTGGCTGAGCAGGGATTATGGACATGCTGTACTTCATTCTGGGACACAATTGTGCCAAGACTGTACACTGTACTAATCAGGGGCACACCAGCATAAAAAGGCAGGTAAAAGCATATATGACAGAAGAGACTTACATAGTCTTTCATAAAAAGACTGCTTGTCAGAACTTTTTACAAATGCCATTTTACATTCCCTTTAAAGGTGTTTCTGCATGCAAATATGCTAAAAGGAAACAAGCTGACAAGTGAAAGCAGAGTGGGCACAGGGATGAGGTCATCAGTTTCATCAGTTTCCTAGACGTCAAACAGAGCTATAGACCGACTCAAAACCCCAGTACCTTATAGTCTAATTACTCAAATCTGCGCTTCGTATGCTATTACCAATGATAAAACAATTGTATAAGAATATATGTTATAAAACAGAAAATGACAGCAGCTGCTTAAAATAAAGTCCAATGTCTAAAATAGCACCATGAAATCAAAAAGTCAAATGACCCCAGAGTAACCTGCCTTGATCCTAAGGATATCTGAACACATTGCTAACATCAAGGCAGGTTACAGAGATCATAACTTGTCACTCCATTTTAGGGAAAAGCACAGTAGAGATCCCTCTGGTGTTAAATTCTGGGGATTGGAGACACTCAAAGCAAATTGGAGGGGTGTCAATAAGGTAATCCCGCACGGTAATTATCGGTTGGTTCCCATACACCCAAAGACGATCTGAAACCGAAGTGGATCCGATTGCAGTGTATTCACCTAAGGCGCTGATTTGACTTACCTCTGGTGAGTTTTTCCACATTGGGGGGATTCTACCTCCCTGTCTATTTCACGAGGTGTGGTGAAGGATTAAGTCTTTGAAGTGATCCTGTTCCCCAGCATAGAGACACTTAATGGACGAATTTTTATGACATTGAGAGAACTATCTATAATCAATAGAAAGACTGTGTTTTATTACAAGTCATTTATGAGCGCTGCTGGGACCATTTACTCTGGGGTCATTTGACTTTTTGATTTCATGGTGCTATTTTATTCATCAGTTTCCTGCTGCCCCTTTACTGGCCAATCAACAAGATGTTGGTGTAGAGACTGAATCAATGTATTCATTACTGTAGTAGAGAAAGTGTGCCATCCTCCTGGCTGTGCTGTGTGACAGAGCTGTGTAAAATTTAGGATGAAGTGGGCAGAAATTTGAATCCTTTGGGCAGTTTCCCTATATGTGCTTCAGTTAATATCTTTTTTTTTTAAATTGACACACCAATACAAAATTGTTAATGCTAATATGTAAAATACAGCATTGCCCTTAAAGTGGTTCTTTGCCCTGTTTGCAAACAAATAAAAGGCAACACCTACAAATACTGTAGCTGCTGATTCTTAATATAAGGACATTTACCTGGCCAGGGGTCCAGCGCCATCCTCACCCAAACCGGTTCTTCACCGGTCTTTTAGTTCCCAGCACTGGCATTTTTACGGTAGGCAGTCAGCTGTGATTCTTTGCAGCTTCACAGCCGGCTGCCCACTGCACATTCCCTAACCACTCCAGATCGGCACTGCTTACATTTGGCAAATCTCTTCATTTTATATCTAAAAAATCATTGAAAAGACCACACATGCCCTTTAAACTCAGAAAAGGAATATTAGGTTTTTATTCAGTTAATATGTTATGACAGCAATAGACAATGCATTCCTTTTTAATTGCATTGTGACATTATTAGGTCTTCGGGACTGTGATAGGACCCCACTGACCCCGACTTCCTTTAATTTTCTATTTAATCTAATGAGAGGAGATCTACTGTAAATACCTCCCACATTCGTAAGTAGAGTGTGTATGTGAACAGGATTTATGAAATGATGCCCTATTAATTAGGGCTGGCTATAAGAGAGGGAAGTTTTAGAATATATAGGAAAACAATATATCTAAATGCCTATAAAGGTAGTGTGCAATTTGCTTCCCATTTTAGGAATAAATACATTTTTCCATGTTAAAATTTACCCTGTGAAATCATCACTAGGCTAAAAAAATGAATGTAGGGGTAGCTGATGGAAATTCTTATTCATGTAGACATGCCACCAGAACTACATCTACCATGAGCCATTTCCCTAAACACAATGTGTGGGACAAGCTTTTGGAAATCAAAACATTTGCATTATTTGCTGGGAAAATGTATGTGAAAAAGGACAGAATAGGGTGGAGGACAGACAGTTTGGTAGGTTACCATGCAGAGTTGATAGTACTGGTTAGGATTTCAGTGCAGAAAAACCTTGGGTTGTCATCAGGGCCGCTGATAGGGGGGTACAGCCAGCCCTGGTGTGGGGGGCCCGGAGCACACAGGGGGGCCCACACAGGGGGGATTAGTGACAGATGACAATTGTGTCTCTTTTCCTCCAACAGATGAAAATGCTGCTCTCCTTCCCTCTCCCTTGCTACAAGCATTTATCTGATAAAAAAAAGAGACAGTCGTCCCTCACTAATCCCCCTCCCTGTGTGGGCCCCCCTAAGGCTCTATGCACACTGGCTTAAAAAAACATTGCTTCTACAGGAGTTTAGTGTTTTGCCTGTAGAAGCAGCTCAATGTTACCCTATGTGTCCATACACATTAGGACGATTACAGGCATATTTTAAGCTCAACGTTTAAGAGACAGAAAAAAAACGCTTCTGGTTCTCCTAAACTCGTCTAAGCTTTGTACACAAAAATGTTTTATATGAGCGTTTTTTCTGCCAAGTGAACTGGAGTTTTTTTAAGCCCAGTGTGCATGGAGCTTAACTTTTTTTCTCTCCCTCTGTCCCTCTGATCCCGGAGCCTGTATATTTTTTTCATCTCATCTTCATTTTTGTTTATTAACTCTTAGACTTAGCAGGAATTCTGTGAGTTATGTTGTATTTGTGTCTGCTAATAGTTTTATTGTATTTTTAGTGAAATATAGCTTTAATACTTTTTTTTGGGGGGGGGGGGGCCCTGTCAAATAGTCTGTATGGGGCCCCGCGATTTCTATCAGCAGCCCTGGTTGTCATCCCAAAAAGGGAGTTAGGATTACACTATACTTGTCAGACAAACAGGCATTTGTCTGTACTTGCAGTGTCATTTTTAAAGGATAATGCACAAAAACGTGTATGAGAAATATGTTGAGTATTTTTTTTCACCCTGATATTCAATTAATTAAAGGATGGTATTATTGTGATAGCTAATGGTTCTAGAAAAACAGCTGAATATACTTTGAAAAGAATCAGTAGCTTACAAATTTTGTAGAGCTATAATAAAGATGTGTTTTATTTGGAGATGGTGCTGGCGTTTCCACAACCCAGAGGAGGTGTTTAGCTGCAGATGCAAAGGTCGTTGATGGCTAGGGGTACTTTTTATCATCCTTTCTGATGGAGTTATTGTTTCCAATGAATAAGGTTGTGATTTCTTTTACAGCGTATAAATAAATCTAAGCACTTATCTTTGATCTTTGAACCTTGCATTTTTAACCACTTCTGTTTGGCTGGACGTCATATGACGTCACTACCTTTGAGAAGTGATATCTGAATGGTGCCTGATATGGTACCATTCAGATATAGTTTTTTTCAGGAAGCGATTCTGCACAAGATAAAAGTGGTCTTAGCGGCGGATTCGCCGCAAGATCACTTTTATCAGCGGCGGGAGAGGTGCCCCCCCTCCCGCCGCTTTCCGATCATTTCCGCCGCTTACAGGACCCGCCGACAGCGGCGCAGATGATCCGATCTGTCCCCCCCAGTGTCCGAGAGCCGAGTGAGCGGCTGAAGCCGCTCACTCGGCTCCATAGTGCGGCAGGGCGGAAATGACGTCAGAAGTCACGTCTGCCAACGGTCTTAAAGGGCCCATTTTTTTTTTTGGGCTGTCATTTTTTTCAGATTTTTTTTTTTGCATTTTAGTGTAAATATGAGATGTAAGGACTTTTTGACCCCAGATCTCATATTTAAGAGGACCTGTCATGCTTTTTTCTATTACAAGGAATGTTTAAATTTCTTGTAATAGGAATAAAAGTGATCAATTTTTTTTTTTAAAAAAAAGAACAGTGTAAAAATAAAAAGTAAAACGCAAAATAAATAATTAAAAAAATAAATAAAATTTAAAGCGCCCCGTCCTTGCGAGCTCGCGCACAGAAGCGAACGCATATGTAAGTCTCGCCCACATATGAAAACGGTGTTCAAACCACACATGTGAGGTATCACCACGATCGCTAGAGCGAGAGCAACAATTCTATCACTAGACCTCCTCTGTAGCTCAAAACTGCTAACCTGTAGAACTTTTTAAACGTCGCCAATGGAGATTTTTAAGCTGAAAAGTTTGTCGCCATTCTGCGAGCGGACGCAATTTTGAAGCATGACATGTTGGGTATCATTTTACTCGACGTAACATTATCTTGCACACTATGGAAAAAAATTGGCCTAACTTTACTGTTTTCTTATTTTTTTAACTAAAAAAACTGAATTTATTAAAAAAAAGCACGCTTGGAAGACCGCTGCGCAAATACGGTGTGACATAAAGTTTTGCAATGACTGCCATTTTATTCTCTAGGGTATTAGAAAAAATATATATAATGTTTGGGGGTTCTCAGTAATTTTATAGCAAAAAAAACTGATTTTAACTTGTAAACAATGAACCCAAAAAACAGCCCCCTTACTGAGGTGGTTAAGCTGCAAAAAATGATATGATCTTTTATAGACAGAGAGTTAAGTTTCATGCAAGGCCGGCACTCCTTTATATGGTGAATCACTCAGTCATTCGTTTAAGAATTGTTTTCAACCTGAAAGTGCTCACAGACAATTTGGAAATGTATGTGACATTTTGTTGCTGGCATGTTATAACCTATGCTTCCCAAAGCTTGATTACATAGGATTGGTTCAGAATATTAATCCATGCATCTATGCAGGGCTGCTGTTAGAAATCATCTGGCCTCATACAGCCTACCTGACAATAGGGATGGGCCGAACAACCCCCGGTTCGGTTCGCACCAGAACATGCGAACAGGCAAAAAATTTGTGCGAACATTCGAACACCGTTAAAGTCTATGGGACCCGTATATGAAAAATCAAAAGTGCTCATTTTAAAGGCTTATATGCAAGTTATTGCCATAAAAAGTGTATGGGGACCCGGGTCTTGCCCTAGGGGACATGTATCAATGCAAAAAAAAGTTTTTAAATCAATCATTTTTTGAGGAGCAGTGATTTTAATAATGCTTAAAATGAAAAAAAAGAAAAAAATCTTTTAAATAATGTGGCTAGGGGGTCCACTTCGGGTCTGGTTTGGATTTTAAGGGGAACCCCACGCCAAAATCCCCAAAAAAAAAATTGACTTGGGGTCCCCCCTAAAATACAAACCAGACCCTTATCCAAGCATGCAACCTGGCTGGCCAGGATGGGGGGGGGGGACGAGCGAGCGCCCCCCCCTCCTGAACCGTACCAGGCTACATGCCCTCAACATGGGGAGTATGGGTGCTTTGGGGTAGGGGGGGCTCTGTGGGGGACAAGAGCCTCTTCCCCACAAACCTGGGCTGTGGTTGTGGGAGTCTGCAGGCGGGGGGCTTATCTGAATATGGAAGCCCCCTTTAATAAGGGGGCCCCCAGATCCCGACCCCCCTCATGTGAATTAGTATCGGGTACCTACTAATTCACCAAAAAGTGTCAAAAAAGAAAAAAAAACACAGAAGACAATTAGGGACAAGTCCATAATTAAAAGAAAAAAAAAAAGTGTCCCCGTTGTAATCCATCGTCAATCACGGCGAGCGACAGACCCGAAAAAACCCCCCGCAACAGCTCCTCCTCCATGGGATGGCTCCTGCCAACTGAGCTCTGTTTGTTATGACAGTTTATTTATATGGAAGGGGCGGGGCCACCCGATGATGTAAGCGCATGACCCACCCCCTCTGATGTCACGTGACGTCAGAAGGGACGGGGTCACTTGCTTACGTCTCCGGGTGGCCCCGCCCTGCCATATAAATAAAATGTCAAGGCAAACAGTGTGCAAACGGCAGGAGCTGTGCGCGCCATCTGCGCGCAATGCATTATGGGGCACTCCGCAGTGGCAAAGTCGATGCGAACGCCCCATAGTGTTCTAAATTTGATGTTCAACTCGAACCGGGGACCCATCCCTACCTGACAGCCCCCCTAGCCAAAAGTGACTGAGGACATAGATTTATCAGTCCCTTTCTCTGCAGCCTCAACTGCACAGATGAACAAATAGGAAGTGCTCCGAGGCTTCCTGCTCATTCACAAATGGAAGCATAATAAACATAGTTTACTATGCTTCAGTGAGGAATGGACACAGGATTAATTGATACAGATCACTCACTGTGATCATTCAGGAAAGGAAGGGGCCAGCAAATTACATATTTAATGCCCCCTTCCCTTGCTCTCCATCCTGAAACATCCCATGTGCCCGCAGAAGCTGCCAGAGGGAAAGGAGAGGAGGGATGCTGGCAGCGCTGTGGGGGAAAGGGGCACACAGATGGAAGGGGCGCATGTGTTAGAACCAATCCCCCTGCAATGTAGCCAGAGGGAGAAAGAGGAGGAGAAGCTGGCAGAGCTGCAGGGGGAGGCAACAGAGGATCGGTATCTGCAACAAGACAGTACAGCCGGCCCTCCTGCTCAGCAGGTGCCCGGACCCCCCTTTGAACTGATGGGGCCCGGGCCCAGTACAGGAGGGCTGGCTGTACTGCCTTTTCAGCGGCCCCGCATGTGTGACTTCAGTCCATGTTGTCTCTGGTCACAGAACCATTGTGCTTTGTGGTAAATCCCTTGTGTTTTTACATTTCCAAACTGTCCTTTTTAATATTCTTTTCCTTGTTTGTTTTATTTAATGTTTTTAGTCTAAATGGATGCTGTGTAAAAAATGCTGATGTAAAACATATTTAACTTATTGTTCATTTTATCACCCTCTTTGTCAGGGTGTCAGACACATTGGGAATGTTCGGAATAAAAGGTTTTGTGTAGTGTAACTTAAAGGTGTGCTTCTAGACAGTTCTTAAAACTGGTGTCATAAAGCATTATCTGTGCAACATGAGCTGTAGGAATTGTTACTGAATGTCTGACTTGCACACAGAGTTAATTAGAATGCTTCTACACAAAGGGGATTGGGTGACCAACATGATTTGTAAAGTACTGTCATTGTTCACCATTGAGATATGTAAAAGGACCGTCTAATGTAAGAGTATAAGTCCTGTCTGCAAATTACTTTTGTGATGACCGCACTGAACATAACAGACTATATAATTTATGATGGAACCATTCTAGACGTGGGAAAGATAACTGTGGGTTAGGGGAAACACATCTTCGTAAGATTAATTGAGACACACGTTCAGTCTGTAAGTCATTG
>BLSH010473244.1:350696-372616 GCA_018402905.1 Glandirana rugosa | reverse complement strand
TTTTTTTAGGGCAATGAACTTGCATACAACTGCAAGTTCAATCCCAGCCAACATCCACACATAACCTGAGAGGCATCTTCACAGGCAAATAGAGCTCGCAAGTGTGCTATTCTACTCGAGTGGGTGAGAGCTGAAGTTGTAATTGCCTTTAACTGGGAGTTATTTTAAGACACTGCTGGAGTAGATTTGGGAGGTATAGTAAATCAGGGCCTATATCTCGCTAACTGCACACAGGGCAAATGTAGTGGAGGGTGGGCCTTAGGCGGCTAGCCATTTGGCTCATGTCCTTCCGCCACCGAGGATTGCAGGTCATTTCTCTTTGCCTCCTGTTGCCTCCTCCTCCTACTCCGCTCCTCCTCCTCTACCACCTCCTCATCCGCTCAGCATAACACCTACACCACCAACTTTAGCACATCCAGGGGGAAACTACAGCGCTCACCGCCTCCTATGCGACGTGCCCACAAGGTGGAACTCCACCTTGCACATGCTGGAGAGACTGTGCGAGCAGCAGCAGGCAATAGTGGAGTTTCAGCTGCAGCATGCACTGGTCAGTTGCTCTGCGGAACAGCACCACTTCACCACCAAGGAGTGGGCCTCCATGCGAGACCTGTGTACCATATTGCAGTGTTTTGAGTGGGGGGGGGTTCCAGCACCAGCATAGGCCAGGTAAAAAATGTTCAAGCCAGGGCACAGTTCTGGAGGATGAGGAGGACGAGGATGATGAGGAGGAGGAGGAAGAGGAACCGTGTTCACAGCAGGGTGGCACCCAACGCAGTTCGTGGGCATCACTGGAGCATGGCTGGGGGGATACAGAGGACATAGATGATACACCTCCCACAGAGGACAGCTTGTCTTTGCCTCTGGGCAGCCTGGCACACATGAGCGACTACATGCTGCAGTGCCTGCTCAACGACATCCAAGTTGCCCACATTTTAACTTGTGCTGATTACTGGGTGGCCACCCTGCTAGATCCCCATTACAAGGACAATGTGCCATCCTTAATTCCCTCACTGGAGCGTAATCGGAAGATGCGCGACTACGAGCGCGCGCTGGTAGACGTGCTGCTGAGGGCATTCCCAAATGACACCGGGGGCTCAGTGGAAGCACAAGGCGAAGGCAGAGGAGGAGGAGGAAGAGGTCGCCAACGCAGCTGTGGCACCGCCAGCACCTCAGAAGGCAGGGTTAGCATGGCCAAAATGTGGAAAAGCTTTGTCAGCAGCACGCCACAATAAACAGCACCACCAGCTGATAGGCAACGTCTTAGCAGGAGGCAGCATTTCAGCAACATGGTGAAACAGTATGTGTGCACACGCCTACACGTACTGACTGATGGGTCTGCCCCATTCAACTTCTGGGTCTCCAAATTGGGCACATGGCCTGAGCTTGCCCTTTATGCCTCGGAGGTGCTGGACTGCCCTGCAGCCAGTGTATTGTCTGAACGTGTGTTTAGCACGGCAGGGGGCGTTATCACAGACAAGCGTAGCCACCTGTCCACAGCCAACGTGGACAAGCTAACGTTTATTAAAATGAACCAGGCATGGATCCCACTAGACTTGTCTGTACCTTGTGCAGAATAGACATTTAGACCGGCCTCACACAGCCATTGGTATACTTGTTTTTTTTAAATATGTCTCAATATTTTGGGGGCTACCCCAATTAGAAAAAAAAAACAAACTTAAAACAGTGTTTGTTACCTCCTCCTCCTCCACCGCCACTTCCACCTACACTGCCACGGTCACGGCCTACTCAACCGCCTCATCTAACATCAACATCCTCCTTTTTTTTTTTATGTGATTTTAAGTTATTTCCCTATCCACATTTGTTTTCAGGGCACTTGTCCTACTCTTACCCCCATTTTTTCTTCCTTTTGCAGCCCTCTATCCCTTTCTGAGGGTAAGTTGGGGTTACCATTGACTTCAATGGGGTTCGGGGTCCGGGGTCAAGTTCGGGTCAAGTTCGGTACCGAACACAAACTTTTTCGCGAAGTTCGGCCGAACACGACGAACCCAAACATCCAGGGGTCCGCTCAACTCTAATCACCACCTTATTAGTTTTGCTTTCTTCCTGTCTTCCACCACCTATCCCTCCAACCACCTAACAATTGCCCGTAGAACCCTTCCCTTCTCTATTCTGCTACTGACAATCTAGCCACTTCTGTCTACAGTAGATCCCTGTCCCCTCTGCACTAGACAAGCTCGGCCTCCTCACTACACACAGAATCAGACCCTAATCCCTACAACCCTGGAGCAAACAGATGACACCAGAAATCTCAAAAAAATGCAGCTGCGATCTTGGAAGTCTTTGGCGTAAGACTAAGTCTCCAAACTTCAACCAATACAAATCTGCCCTCCAAAATACAATTCTTGTCTCCACGTTGCCAAGCAGACCTATTTTATCACTCTCATTAGCACCTTCTCATCCAGACCCCATCAACTCTTCTCTACCTTTTAACTCTCTACTTTGTCCTTCACTTCCTCCACCCACTAGCTCACTCAATGCCCAGGAAATCTCCAATCACTTCAAAAATAAGATTGATTCAATTTGTGATGAAATCTCCACTCTACAGATATCCTCCCCCTTAACACCCCATGTCCACTGGTACAATCAACACTTCCCTTATTTAAGTCTGCTATTATAGACGAGGTTGCTCAACTTATTTCTAACGCCTACCTAATCACCTGTCCCCTGGACCCTGTTCCCTCTCAAATACAGCGGTCACCCTCTGACTTTATCTTACAATCCCTAATACACATTTTCAATCTCCCCCTCTCTTCTGGCACCTTCCCCAGCTCTCTTATACATTAGTCACCCCCATACATTCCTTGGACCCCGCCAATCTTAACAATCTATGCCCCCTTGCTCCCCTTTTCCTCCAAACTCTTTGAATGTCTGGTCTACAACCAACTCAGTGACCACCTCATTAAGAATAAACTTCTTGATCCCCTTCAGTCTGGATATCGCCCTCAACACTCCACAGAAACTGCTCTCCTAAAACTCACGAACGATTTACTAACAGCAAAAACCAATGGACACTATTCTGTACTCTTACTTATGGACCTTTTGGCTGCCTTTGATACAGTTGACCACCCTCTCCTCCATAAAAAACTTTACTCTCTGTGACTGTGCTCTTCATAGGCTCTCATCCTACCTAGCCCACCTCATCTTCAGTGTCACTTACAATTCTTCTTATTCTTCTCCTCCTCCTTTCTCTGTCGGGGTCCCCCAAGGTTCTGTTCTTGGACCTCTCCTATTCTCAATCTACACTTCCCCTGGCTCAGCTGATGTATTAATAAAACAATTTTGTGTATCATCATTTTGATGTATCATTTTGACTCTTTTGCTGCACAAAAGCCCTTAGGAGCACCTATTGCAATTTAGCTGATAGCCTCCCATGGCTTTCAATATCATTTCTATGCTGACGACACCCAAAATTATCTCTCTATCCCTCAGCTCACAACATCAGTCTCCTCACGTATCACTAATTTAGTCCAAAACCAAGCTCATAGTATTTTCTGCCCCACGTGCCCCTTCCCCTGACTTCTCTGTCAAGATCAATTGCACATCTATTAACTCATCTCCGCATACCTGGGTGCTAGGTGTAGTCCTGGACTCTGAGCTCTCGTTTCTGCCCCACATCCAATCACTTTCCAAAGCTTGCCGCCTCAACCTCTGCAACATCTCCAAGACAGACCCCTTCCTAACCAATTACACCACAAAGCTCCTAATCCACTCTCTCTCGTCTAGACTACTGCAGCTCCCTCCTCATTGGCTTACCTTTAGATAGGCTATCCCCTATTCAGTCCACCATCAGTGCTGCTGCCAGACACATCCACCTTTACAACCTCTGATTCCTCCTGTATTGAATTGTATTGTAGCTGTACTGTATTGTAAAATACTTTGCAAACTGCTGGTGCTATATAAATCCTGTATAATAATAATAATAATGGTAGAGTCCATGTAACATAATTTTATCACCCAATGATTCTGCCAGTAGATCTATTATTTTTCCATTTTAGGGCTTGTTTAGACTTGTGGTTGGGAGGTGGTAAAAACATGCGATTGAGCTGCGTCTTTGCCGAATCCCAATCTCCCCACCTTAAGATGCAAAGGCAGAGAATGGAGGTGTTGACTTTGCACTACAAAAGTTATCCCCCTGTTGTGTTCCTCAGTACAGTAATTCCGCCAAAGATGACTCCTTCAAGTGAATGGGGCCATGCTGCAAACGCCCAACACGAGGTTGTAGCATGGCGGTGTTGCATTTACAGGGTTAAAAGAGCCGGCAAGGAGGTGACTTAACTGTCTCCTCATTGCCTGTCAATCGACAATGGATCACTTTCATGAGCCATGGCAATATTGCCGCACTTCTAAGCTTAGCTTTACAGGTTGTGCCAAACCATATAAAACCTTCAGGGTGCTTGCATTGGTCACATTTTTATGTATGGTTTTAAACATATTTTTACAAATGTATAAATTGAAAACCTGTAAATAAGCAAATGTTTTCAGCAGCGCAATATAATCCAATAGTGCATATATATCAAACAAGTCCAATATGGACTAAATAATGTGACATAAAGTGCATGTGCTAAAAGTCCAAATGAAAAATTTCAAGTGCTGTAGGGCTGGTATGATCCCAGGCCTGAAAACTCCTCCACCAGTGCCACCATGTGAGAACATTAAACACACTGAGGCTCACCAGACGTTCTGAGGTCAATCAGCATATCTCATAAACCATCCGGCAGAGTACTCCACAGAGCAACCTGCTTCCTCCGCCTAATCCCTCCAGTATAGTTGCTCGTATGGAAAAAATCAGAAATTACCTCTCATAGTGTATCACTTAGTTAAAAGGACAGCTTTAATGGTAGAATGCACTTACATGTCAAAAAGTGACAAAACGCGTCAGTGGCGTGGCCACACGACGACTCAGGCTGAGCAGATTGGACCCGAGGTGACGCTGCGGATGAGGAGGAACGAGCAGTGATCACGAACGGGTAACAAGACCGCTCGTATATGTTACAAGAACCACTGTTTGAAATTTTACTGGAGGGATTAGACGGAGGAAGCAGGTTGTTCTGTGGAGTACTCTGTTGGATATGCTGTTGGATGGTTTATGAGATATGCTGATTGACCTCAGAATGTCTGGTGAGCCTCAGTGTGTTTAATGTTCTCACGTGGTGGCATTGGTGGAGGAGTTTTCAGACCTGGGATCATACCAGCCCTACAGCACTTTATGGACAGTTGACACTTTTCATTTGGACTTTTAGCACATGCACTTTATGTCACATTATTTAGTCCATATTGGACTTGTTTGATATATATGCACTATAGGACTATATTGTGCTGCTGAAAACATTTGCTTATTTACAGGTTTTCAATTTATACATTTATTCACATTTAAGCAGCAGCATTTTGCGAAGTTTAAATACTTAGATATCTAAGTGGTTGTTACATATTTTCAGAAACACAATTTTATTGCGCGCGGTGTTTTGCTTTGTATATTTTTACAAATGGCCATTACTGAGAAATAAAGAATGTACTTTCACTATGAAAGGAAAGTGTTATAAAGGTAAACATTCATTTTTAATGTTAGACTATATGCACATTGTTAACTGTGAATACAGCTAAAGTAGATTTTCAGAAAGATTGGGAAACCTCTGGATACTATTCCACTCATTATGTTCCCAGGGTTCCTTATTTTCTTAGGACTGGGATATTTTACCTATTATACTGTTCTGGCCATGTTGGGCGTCTATGGAAGATGAGAATCCTTCCACATTACTACAATGGAAGAAAACTATCAAGTATGATATTCCACAAGCCATCCCTCTTTGTGTACATGAATTGTAACAATTATTCATTTGTGTGTGCAATGTTGTATTGTTTGAAGCTGGGACCGTGTGTTTGTTAATCAATTTCTATAGCACCGTAGAGATTTCTCATTATTTTGTAGTGCAGACTATATTGTTTTTAATAATTAAGGCACCCATTAAAAATCTCAGCCAACAGACGTTGCACCTCTGAGCTATTTCACACCTAAATAGTTAAAATGCATTTATTTTCTTCATTTCCCCTCAACTCTTCATACAGTCTAATTAATTCTCTTCCCTAACAGTACTTCAGACATTCCACTACTGTACATGGGATTACCTGCCGATGCTTCTAATTACTAGCATATGTTAATGATGCAGCTTCTGTGGCTAATTAATACCAAATAAAAACTGCCTACAGTCAACAACAGGACGTGCCTAATTTAAATTGTCAGGTATTAGAGGGATGAGAAGGTAACCCTGGTTGACCCTGATGTCTTAAACACAGAATTCTGTTTGACTCTTCATCTGCCAACTATTCTTTACTCATTTTAACAGTGTATCATGGTCCCCATTTCCTATGAGCCATCTCTTACAATTAAGTTTAACAAAACTGTTTGTTATAATACCCCTGTGGATTTGGCTGTTGTTTTGTCTTACCTTGAATCTTCAGCAGGTTCCTATCTTCTTTTTATGTAGCCCTAACCCCCGGAGGGGCCACTGAGAATTTGCAGGTTCTCCCACAATGGTACAGAAGCTACCAGTCATAAGCACAGTTCCATGCACACTGACAATACAGGCTCAGTCTAGGGGATGTCATCATTTTGGAGTATCTTCTGTTTCAAGTTATCCAGCAATAAATACTAAAAAGTATTTATTGCTGGATAACTTGAAACAGAAGATACTCCAAAATGATAACTAGGAGGACAAACTTCTAGCACAAAATCCTTATAGCTGGAGACACACATCAAAGTCCCACAGTAGGTCTTACTCACAATGTCTTAGGAGCAGACTGCCACACCGTTTCCATAGGTAGTTTAGTGGAATAGGAAAAGTGTTAATGCAAATGGTAGTGCAACTGTGAGACATAAAAATGGATAGAGGGGGCGTGGCTTGCAGTGACCAGCGGCGGACGTCTCTTGGAAAGGCTCCGGGCACAACGGACCCAACTCAAGGCAATCCAGAGACACAAAGGACGGCTGAGATACAACTTCACCACAGAAAGATCACCCACACATCGGTCAACACCCCGATACCTTTATTGTGGGTATCCGTCCTCCGATTCGGGGGAAACACCCCAGCACAGATCGCGGCACGCCGCACCACTAGGCCCAAACCCATCAGTGTAAACACCGGCCTAAATTTGACTTCCATCCACTGCCCAGACACACCAGATAGAGTGCCCATAGTAACGGACTCACAATACAATCAATTGCGGCTCCAAGAACGGCTGCGATTCCACGGGCACGAACGCGGCCCTTGAGGCCTACACCTGATCGCCTCCAGGCCATCTCCCACCCACCACCACAACGATCAGGTGATGAGATCTGGGGACTGAGAAACACCTAACCTAGCGACCACATACCTGACACAATTACTCATCCCCACTAAAAGCACTGAAAAGAAGGGATAACAGAAAGAACTCATTAACAGGCCTACCATTACACCTAGCGGCGGCCATCTTGGTACACCCAATTACAATTCGGAGAGCACAACCATGCTAGCACACTGCTAAGCTGGCTCAGGAATCACCACATTAACCCATAACACAATAAGATGGGCAAGCCTCAAAAACCAGGTCTACATTCTGGATCACAAACCAGGTACCAATGTTCACTCACTGGCTCATCATGTCCTGATATAGCTGATATGTTAAAAAACCAATCCCAGAAAAACAGAAATATGACAGGATCAAAGACCCCGCAAGTACAAGATTATACAGATGAAGATGACTTTGATGATGAATCATTAGAGGCATCTGATGTCCCAAAAGGAGACGCCGCAAATCTGGACCACCCCCTAACATATGGGGAAATGACAGAAATTGCCGCAGACATCAAAAAATCTTTTTCAGCAGCAATAACAGAATTCAAAACGGATATTCAAGCTTTAACCGAACAAATGTCTTCTTTTGAGAAAAGTGGTTCACAAAGGGACCAAGCAATAAAAAGATTAGACAAAATCGCCTACTCACACTCTCAACACCTAATCACTCTAAATAGACAAATGGAGGACTTGGATAACAGAGGAAGAAGAAAGAACATCAGAGTGCGAGGCATCCCCGAAACAATCAACACAGAAGAAATCAAACCGGTCCTCACTTCCATCTTCAACAACCTGTTAGAAAGACCAATAGATTCAACAATCGAATTTGAAAGAGCACACAGAGCACTAAGACCCAAAGGACCAGACACAGCGCCCCCCAGAGACATCATCTGCTGCCTCAACAACTTCCCTCTAAAGGAAGAAATCCTGATGAAGGCAAGACAAAATGACCAAATCCTATTCAACGGAGCGAACATTCTGCTATTTCAGGACCTATCCCCTATCACTCTAAAAAATAGAAGAGCTGTAAAACCTATGCTCGAAAACCTTAAAAGAAAAAAAGATACCATACAGATGGAAGTTCCCTTTTGCCGTACAGATCACAGTAGATGGCAAACAGATACTACTACGCACACCAGAGGACATACCACTTTTCTGTGAAGCAATACAATGCGAAACAATTGATTTGCCAGAATGGTATCAAGAATTTCGGGACCCCCCACAAACCTCATCGATGACAACATCCATGGCGACCACCCCGCACAAATCTCCCTTTAAAAAGGGGAAAAACAGAAATAACATGAGGGCCAGAACACAGGTACACCAGCCTCTAAGACCCCGAGAGTCAGAGACAACCGTTACTGAATCAGACCCTAAACCAGAAGCAGACTCTATAACACAAAACGCACAATAACACAAACAAGGAACGCTATATTCTATAAGCCTGAACTATAAATCTATACCTTGAGTGAATAGGGGACCCTGATATACAAATCTAACAAATCCAACATAGGAGCAGATGATAACCCTATAACACTTCAGGTAACCTCTTTAGGAATCATATCCAATAGAAGACAGCACCGGACATCAAATAAGAATCTCAACCAGGAAAAACACAGAAACAAACAACATGAGACAACCCCAATCTCATACCTAATACATAAACAATGTGTGTTTTCATATAATCTACTGACAAAGCAGCAGGAAATGCACAGATCCCAAACAGCCTTAAGGAAGACTGAGACATGGTCACAGTGATTTAACCCGATCCGTTCTTGGAATATCATAGCATAGAAAAATGACTAACTTAACAGAACTAAGAAGATTTCTACACTCCCCCTTAAAAAAAATGGTTGTTCACAAAACGCTTATTAATGTCAACTACAATCATTGACACTTTTGTTTATCGCATAGAACCATCTCAAGAACTTACTAGAGATGCGAGGAGAAGGAAGGCAGAAAAAAGGAAAAAAAAAAAAGAAAAAAGAATAAAATGGACAGTAATGTCTCATCGAAAGGTATTTGGGGCACAACAAAGACATATTTTTACCAGGACATGAAACTTGCTTATCCAATTCTTTTCGAACTGCCCGGGGGTTGGGGGGAGGGGAGGGACTCTATCTGGCAGTTTTTCTTTTCCTCTTTCCCCCCCCCTCGGCTCTGGGCTGGTACTGAGTATATGCAAATAGCATGTTTCATATTTTAGCAACAGTTAAGGTTTATACGAATTTCCTGAAATGTTAAACTTAAGTCCAGAGGTACCGAGTGCCGCATCCGCTCCTGCACTTGACCCGCAAGATATAGACCTAATTACAATCTCCCAAGGTAAATATACAATGACAATGGGGGACATGTAACCTATAATAACATTAATAATAAAACATCAACCCCATTGAGTAAACTTGCTGGGGTGCGGGGAGGGATGTGATGTACTCACCTAATCAGTTGAACTATTATATACTGGGCACGGATAATAGCCCTTGTTTTCACTACCCGGGTGTGAGGGTTGGGGCTCGGGGGGGGGCGTCCTGACCCACCGTTGGGTGCGCCCCCCTCGGGCCCCACCTCGCTACATCCACTGCCAAGATGTTTATTCATTAGAAATCAGAGAACATTAGATGTTTTGTGTTTGAAGATTTTACTTTTCTTACAGATTTAAATGTTCTTAATAGACCTACTAAAACTTCACATTTGGTAAAAAAATTTTTTCAACTTGCTCTAAACAATACTTTACGGGTTATGTAGTGATCCATTAATGTACTGATCAGTCAATTAAACCTCGCCGATCCACATTATAAGATCACAATAAAATATCTATTTCCACCGAAGAAACTACTTCCACCACCCCCAATAGAAAGTACTACATTATTAATAGAAAGAACTCTTTCTGAACAAAATCTGAATTCTAAAACCATAAGGCACCATCTGACACTGCAGGACAGAGTTAGAGGTAGCTTTAACTGAGCAAATTTAAACCTAATATCATAATCCACCCTTATTCACCCTCCCATCAATAGTCACACTCACAATCCTATTCAGAATACGACAATATCATGGCCTACTCAAATCTGGGGAAAAACCCCACGGTTATCTCCCATAACGTAAATGGGCTAAGCACGCCAGAAAAAAGGCAAAAAATACTCAAAGAACTCAAAAAACACAACCCACAAATAGTTTTCCTCCAGGAAACACACTTTAAAGGAACGCAAATTCCCAAAATAACTAATAACTTCTTTAATAGGGCATACCACTCAACTAACCCTCTTGCCAAAACCAAGGGGGTGTCAATATTGATAAGCAAACACTCTACATTCATGACCGAAAAAGTTCTTACCAATCCAGGTGGCAGGTATATATTTGTAAAAGACACATTGGCAGGTATACCTACCACTCTGGCGAATGTATACTTCCCAAACAAGGCACATATAACTTTCTGTCAACTAATGATAGATGAGCTGAAATGCTTTGCAGAGGGTTGTATAATCCTTGGAGGGGATTTTAACGTCCCACTGAATCCACACCAAGACACATCCTCAGGCAAATCCAGTATCACATATAAGATTCTGAAAAAAATCAAATCACTCCTCCACTCTCTTACGCTGGTAGACACCTGGAGACTATTGAATCCGAAAGAAAAAGATTTTCCATTCTACTCAAACCCACACAAAAGATATACAAGGATTGATTACCTATTCATCACACAAAGAGACATCCCAGAATTACAAAATGCTGCAATAGGCAACATTCTCCTTACAGATCATGCCCCAATCTCAATACAACTGAAACCTAAGTCCAAAAATCCGAAAACATTTAATTGGAGACTAAACCCCTCACTAATAATCGATCCTGAAATTCAAACACATATGAGACAAGAAATCACCAAATACTTTCAAGCTAACGACCCACATGACACCTCACACTTAACGGTCTGGGAAGCGCACAAATGCGTTATCAGAGGAGATCTAATTAAATGGGGAGCAAAAAAGAAAAGAGAAAAGGAATCACTTATTAATAGCCCCATCAAAAAAATATCCCAATTAGAAAACACACACAAACAATCCATAACGATTAAGAATGAACACAGATTACTTGAAGCCAGGAAAGAACTCCAAGTTCTTATAGATAAAAGAACAAAACGATCACTATATACTACGAACACGGAGATAAAGGAAGTAAATACCTAGCCAGAGCCTTGAAAGATACAAAGATCTCAAATAACATACACAGCATTCATGATAAAAAAGGCACAGAAATATTTGACACAAAAACATTTCAAAGATATTTCATGATTATTACTCTGAATTATACAACATACCCCTACAAAATAAAACTAACAAAGACCTAGACTCTAGGGAAACAACTATAAGGGATTTCCTCCTCAAAAGTGAACTACCCAGACTATCACAGACAGACACTAAAAATTTTGAGAACGATATAACGACAACAGAAATATCAAATGCTATTAAGAACCTCAAAAATGGCAAAAGTCCAGGACCAGGCGGCCTTACCTCAATTTATTATAAAACATTCGAACCCCTACTCATTGAACCCCTAACTGATGCCCTTAACTCTTTAAACAAAGGGGCAAAACCCTCCAAAGAGTTCCTAGCAGCACAAATAACGGTATTGCCGAAACCAGATAAAGACCACAAAAAATGTTCAAACTATAGACCAATTTCACTCTTGAATGTAGACCTCAAGTTATTGGCGGGGATTTTAGCTAGAAGACTGAGGCCCCTACTTGGGAAAATAATTGGCCCAGAACACGTCAGCTTCATGCCGGGACGTGAAGCGAAAGATAACATCATTAAAGCACTTAACCTGGTCCATAAGCTAAAAGATGAGAAGTCAGAGGGCCTTCTCCTGTCAACAGATGCGGAGAAGGCCTTTGACAGGGTAGCATGGGACTATATGTTCAACACATGCACACATATTGGCTTAGGCAACAAAATGATGCTGTGGATTAAATCCCTATATGAAAACCCTACAGCGAGAGTAAAAATTAATAACTATCTATCAGATCCTATCCATATAAAAAACGGAACACTCTCTCCATTATTATTCATAGTGACTCTCGAACTCTTAATAAGAACCATCAACATTAACACAAATGTTCACGGATTCAATTTCAGCAAAAGAGAATTTAAACTAGCAGCATGCGCAGATGACTTACTGTTCTTTATCACTCAACCGCATATTTCAATACCTAACCTGAACAAGATACTACAAATATACAAAAATATCTCCAACTTTAAGATAAACAGCAGTAAGTCAGAAGCACTGAACATAACACTCCCAACAGACACAGAACAAAACACCAAACGTAATTGCCCATACAAATGGGAGACTTCAAGCCTCAAATATTTAGGAATTAAACTGACACCCGATTTAAAAGACATATATCAACACAACTTCCTTCCCCTTCTCAAAAAAATTTAATCAGACCTCAAAACATGGAACGTAAATCAATTCTCATGGTTCGGAAGAGCAGCCATACTAAAAAGACTTTTATATCTTTTTCATGCACTTCCTATCGACATCCCCGTAGAATTTTTCAAAAGACTAACCAAGGCTAAGAGAAATTTTATCTGGGCCCATAAGAAACCCCGCATCCAACTAAAACAACTCACATACCCTAAAAACAAAGGAGGTATGGGAATTCCCGACTTCAAAAAATATTACTATGCAACTCACATTACCAGACTCATCGACTGGCATTGCCACGCAGATAACAAAGACTGGATTAAACTAGAACAAATAGCCCCAGAAATCTCCACCCAATTCCTCCCTTGGGTCACTCCACAAAACTATCCTAAGAAAATTAGATCACATCCACTAATTTACACTACTTTAAAAATCTGCCAAAAAATGGCCGAAACTCACAAACTCTCATCGACCACTAGCCCCTTAACACCGATCGCCGGAAACCCAGAATTCCCTCCGGGAATAGATTCTGTGAATACACTCCACACCAACAAACGGAAACCACTATTAGCCACCGATTGTATAAACAAAGATAATATCATATCTTTCCCACTTATTAACAAAATCATAGCTAATCATAACCTAAATTACTGGACATACATCCAAATCTGTGACTTCATACAGAATAACAAACAAAAAAAACTACTGAAAAGACCACTTACGACTCTAGAAAAAATATGTCTAGACCAAAACCCAATTCAATGAGCTACTTCCATGGCATATAAATGGATCTCCATTCCAAGCACCGAAACCAGCGACAAGTATAAACTCATCTGGGAACAGGATTTAAATATCCAAATCTCAGATGAACAATGGGAGAAGGCTTGCGTATTTAACTACAAATGCTCATTAAGCTCCCGCATGCAAGAAACATCCTTCAAAATATATTCCCAATGGTACATTACACCAGTTAAACTGAAGAGCTGGCTACCAGATGAATCGGATAGGTGCTGGAGATGCCATAAGGATGTTGGGTCGTTTCCTCATATCTGGTGGTCATGCAGCAAAATTCAAAAATTGTGGACTGAGGTCACAGGGTGGATCAAATCCATCACAGGTACGCAAGCAGAACTAAACGCACCCTTTTGTTTAATTAATGTCAACAACCTTTCATATAGAAAATACAAATTATCTCTGTCAAGACATATGCTTAACGCAGCCAAAGCTCTCATACCCCTAAACTGGAGATCCACACGGACACCCTCCATCAAGGATTGGCTAACAAAAATAAATGAGATATATGAGATGGAGGAACTGATTGCAATCAAAAAAGAAAACTCCGCACAATTTCATAAATTGTGGAACCCATGGTACACATTTAAACTTTCAGAGGATTATTTCACCTTAGTTGGGTCAGTGTAGACCATAACACAACAGTCCAATAAACCGTGAGGGAGATTACCAGAACACTAACTCACACAAACGCCATGATAATCTGTAATTTGTATCAGTAAACCAAACAGGATTGTTTTGAGTAAGATATAAATTCATCTAATTATTGTTTATTGATTCAATAAATACTATGTAATCAATCAACATTGCCTGTAAACACTTGCAATGTAATGTCTGATAATTGTATTGTTCAAACATTCAACTATACTTGTATATGTTAAATTTTCCTTCAATAAACACTATTGAAATTAAAAAAAAAAAATGGATAATCAGATAGTACATAGTCCATAAGTCCATATAAAATAAGGGATTGGTGATTAATGGTGGCAGCTGTCCTCAGAAGAGAGCCAACTCTGTAATTTTAGGATGAAGCGCCACCTGAATGTAATGTTAAAATACAGTTTAATGGCAAAATACACGGTTACACTCACAAGATAGAAGTAAAAACTGGCTCATCTGTAGGTGGTTACATCCAGGTCTTTCCTAGCATCTGGTAGTATCACCCACGCATTGCTGAGATGGCAGAGGGTCCACTGCTCATCCTGTGGTCACCAGGAAGTCGGCTGGAACCAGCATGAAGTGCAGGGAAGTGACGTCATGGGAAGCGTCCTGGAGAGCTGTACAGATCGGGCAAAGGCAGGCTACACGCTTGGAGCATCAGCTCCTTCTAAAGGCCTAGAAAATGAGCTACAGATGAGCCCGCTTTTACTTCTATCTTGTGAGTGTAACCATGTATTTTGCCATTAAACTCTATTTTAATACTACACTCAGGTGGCGCTTCCTGTGTTTTCCCTTTTCTCATCCATAGGTAGTTCCTCAGTGAGGGAGATAAAAAGATCCTTCTCCAGGCCAGGACTTCAGGACAGTGCCAAAGCCCTCAGCCCAGCTCTTGCTGAGGTTCAAATAGCAATGTCAGTCATGCTGTAGCTGCCTTCCAGGGGCAGCAGCCCCAGGAGAACTGGAACCCTTCCTGAAGAGAAAAGATCATCCCTGGAGAGGCCTCCCCATACATTTATCACCTCCCTAGCTACCTTGTTGATGCCCCCTTCCATGGATTGGCTGAGGCATGATAGATCTTCAAATCTGAATATTTGATCCTCTGGAAGCTTCTCCCAGAAGCAGGAAATCAAACACCCAGGTTTGGAAGCCCAACCAGACAGAAATAGATCACTGCTCCACTGACTACAGTGGCCAAAAAACAAATTTAGCCTAACAACCTAACTAGAGAAGGGTGGTACAAATAATACTTATTTTTACATAAGGTCAATTTTTGGAAACCCTGTTGGCTGTTGGATGGTTTTGTTTGCTTGTAATACATTAAATGACAGAACACTGACCTCATGCAACCCATTTTAAGGGGTGGGTGACTGGCTAAGTGGTGAACTGCACAAATACCAAGGAGTAGAAAAGCCAGCAATCCAACAATGTTCCAGAAGGAAATTTTACTGCAGCCCCATATCAGTAAAAAAACATAATTAAGGGAATACAATTAAGTGTTAGCACCGATTTTCTAGCAGTAAGATCTGTGTGGCCTATGCCAGATTTAAAAATCCTTGCCGCCCATTACAGTAGCTTTGCCAAAGGATGCAGTTCAGGTGGTTTCTAAGGTAGTTCTACTTTTACAAAATGGCACTATTATTGTATCATACTGTAGATAACAAAACTGGAAGTAACTAAGACCATCTGTAAGTTGGTGTACAGAGACAGGAAGAGTGCCTGTCTCTGTACGATGTGTACCAGGTGCCATGTTTGCCTTTGATACCCTCTCCTTACTTGTTATTAGTTGTTAAGATGCTATCGGCTTCACAACCAGTGATTCTAGCAGTCATTGGAGGCGCAATGGAATTCTAAAGAGTGTCACAGACAGTCTTTATGAATTCCTCTGAATTATTTTTTTTCTGACTTCAAACAGTCGTTCTGCAACATGTTTGGAATGCTGGCTTTTTTTTTTTTTAATTTAGTTGTTTTTTGCTGTCTGCATGCTGTTGCAGAGATTTCTCTTCAAATCCAGTTGTGAGGACACACCAAAAGGTGAGTGAACATCTCCTCAAAGTAACAAGAATTCAGGGGGCGTGGCCGGCCGAGCTCCAGCGTGGACGCATAGCAGAGAGCTCCGCTTCGACCGCCGGGGAAAAGAACAAGAAGAGCCGCACCATCACAGAGACCAGCAGCCAAAAGATCTCTCCCTGCTCCCAGGACACCCGTGATCCCCGCGGAGATGTCCAAAAGGAGAAACGAACCGCCGCAAGTGCTCAAAATACCGGAGTACTTCTCCTCCGTCCCCAGAGGCCTAAGGCAAGATGGCGCCAGAGAACAGCATGCTGATGCAGACGCCGCGCCGCCACAGGGAAGAAGCCTCCAGCAAGGTAACATCCTCTCCCACACACACCAAAACCATCTAGATGAGGACAGCAGCCCCACAACTAGAAGCCCAGCTAAATCTAAACCCAGAAGGGACTCCACGCCAGAACGGGAGGACACAGGGGGCATGGAGGTGGGGGGAGAAGACCAAGCAGGCACAGCCACAGGGACCAGCAAACAAGCAGACCCGATTGCCATATTCCCCACAACAGGCCAGCCAGTGTCGGATGTGATGCTAAAAGAAATGCTAATGTCCCTCAGAGCCTCCCTGTCTGCGGACTTAGTAAGCAGTATTCAACAATGTCAAAAAGAAGTAACCTCACTGGGTAAAAGAGTGAGCACAATGGAAGACAGATTGGAAGACTACACTACCCCCTTCAACCTATTAGTGGACGCTCACAACACACATAAAGAGGAATTATCATGGATCAAAGATAAAATCGCAGACCTAGAGGACAGAAGCAGAAGACAAAACATAAAAATAAGGGGAATACCATAATCTATCCCTAACCACCAATTGCAACAATATGCCCTGTCCCTATTCTCTACAATGGCCCCGGAGTTAAACCCGCATGATTTGATGATAGACAGAATACACAGAGTCCCCAAACCCTCCTTTCTGCCTGCAGAAACACCCAGAGACGTGCTTTTAAAGATGCACTATTTTCACTCAATAGAACTACTGATGTCCATATACAGAAAAGCTGGCAATCTCCCAGAGCAATACTCATCACTGCAACTTCTCCCTGACCTATCCAAGCACACATTGCAACGCAGGCGTAACCTGGCTACAATCACCAAAGCCTTGAGAAATCACACCATACCTCATAAATGGAGATACCAGGCCACTCTAACTGTCACTCATAATGGGAGCACAAAATCAATAACATCTTTGGAACAAGGCCTATCAGCCCTACGGGAATGGGGAATACTCCCAGACCCTCAGCTACCACACCACAGCCCTCAGCACGTTCCACGCTCTGACAATGACTGGCGTTTAGTCTCCAAAAAGAAACCCCCCAAAAACCGAGACAAAAGCGGCCCTAACCAACAACTGTTCAAACAACATAATCCCCCACCAGGTCATTAACCGGATTTTTTTTTCCAGTTTGACACCCCTCCATTACCGGCAATCCCGGTTCTGTACCCAGATCGCGTTGTTAGATCTTACTCTTTTCTTTTTTTTTTTTTTCCTTTTTTTTTTTACCTTGTGTTTTTTACCTATGCAGTCTTGCCGAAAGCTCACATTTGTTGCTATATACATCTTCTAACCCTCTCTCCTCTGTTCGGTGCAAGCTATGGAGACCAACGCCCGTGATGTCCTCAACACCAAAATATCTGACTGTCATCACCCAATTCGGATCCTGAATAACATGGACCAAATCCCAACATTCTTCCGCCTGATCACTACTTCAGAGCCACCCTCTGGAAGACTACGAAACTGTGAGTACGCAACCACATTCACCAACACACCAGATACCCTTCCACCATGATAAATTGTCTGTCACTTAACGCCAGAGGCCTCAACCACCAAGCGCCGCTCTAGGTGGGAAGAGGCAACCAGACTTAAAGCTGACATATTGGCAGTACAGGAAACCCACTTCCAGAGAGGTGCCACACCGAGGTGCACGCATAAGAACTACCCCAACATTTTTCTAGCCTGTGACCCCCAAAGCAAAAGAAAAGGCGTGCTACTAGCAATTAGAGACTCACTAGCCTTCTCCCTGAAAGACGCAATCCTGGACCAAGAGGGCCGTTATATAATAATCACCTGCGATATCAACACCAAGCCTTATACCTTAGTAACCCTCTATGCCCCGAACTCTCGCCAGCTAAGATTCCATAAAGCACTCCTACGGCTTATTACGAAAATCAAATATGGCCATCTCTTAATCTGTGGCGATTTCAATCTCACGGTTGATCCCAGCATAGACACTACAAAACCATCCCCAGGAAGGAACACCTCCCTAAGGAACCTACTCCACACAGAAGAATTGCATGATATATGGAGATGCCAACATGCATCAGAAAGAGACTATACGTTCTTTTCCACCAGGCACAGGAGCTATACTCGTGTAGATTTGTTCGTGGCCGACAAGTGGTTACTACAACAAATCTCTTCATCCAAAATACATGAAATAACTTGGTCTGACCACGCAGCAGTATCAATACAAATATCAGAAAAGGGTGCCTCCCCACTGACCCGCATCTGGCGCTGCAACACAGACTTACTACAAAACCCGAACACAACAAAAATTCTAAAAGACAAATTAACAGAATTTTTTACCATCAATGCTCCCTCGGTAAACAACCCCTTCTCAATCTGGAACTCCCACAAAGCCTACATGAGAGGCATACTGATTCAGCAAAGTGCTAGAGCTAGGAAAGCACACAACGCCAAAATTAACACCATTACAGAAGAAATACACAAACTAGAAACACTCAACAAACAGAACACCACTCTAATAACCACTAACACACTACAATCCTTAAGAGAAGAGCTACGTAAACTCCTACTTCATCGCCACCTAACTATCATCAAACACTCCAAAGCCAACTATTATGCTAACGCTAATAGAGCAAGCAAACTCTTAGCACGTAAACTCAAGAAGACTCTAGCCAAGACAAGAATCGCACACCTTACCCACCCAACCACAGGCCACAAAATAACAAATCCTCAAGAGATTGCAAATCAGCTCGCGACCTTTTATGGTGATCTCTACAATTTGGCATCAGACCCACACACCCCACAACCCACAGAGTCAGCAATCGATACTTTCCTCCATAAATTAGACCTCCCGGCTCTAGCACCGCATCAGCTTCAACACCTTAATGCCCCTTTCACAAACAAAGAACTACAAGCCACAATAAAGTCTCTCGCCATAGGGAAATCACCAGGGCCAGATGGCCTCCCGAGTGAATATTACCGTACATTTCAAGATATCCTAACACCCCACCTTACCTCAATGTTTACCGAGGCAGCATCCCGCTCTGAATTCCCCCAAG
Organism: Glandirana rugosa; assembly: GCA_018402905.1. Taxonomy (NCBI): domain Eukaryota; kingdom Metazoa; phylum Chordata; class Amphibia; order Anura; family Ranidae; genus Glandirana; species Glandirana rugosa. Next base: position 353,024 of record BLSH010473244.1, on the reverse strand, counting down.
AAATGCTTAAAGCACATGTAATTGCAATACCCAAACCAGGGAAAGATCCTACTATTGCAGCTAACTACAGACCAATATCTCTACTAAATGTAGACGTAAAAATCTACGCCAAAGTCTTATCGCAACGATTAAATGAAATACTACCTACCCTTGTAAGCAGCGACCAGATGGGGTTCATTAAGGGGAGACAGACCTCCGATGCTACAAGAAGAATCATAAATATTATCAATTTTGCCAAACGCACGCGAACGCCTTCTCTGCTGCTTTCCATAGACGCAGAGAAGGCGTTCGATAGGGTGCACTGGAAATATATGACTAAAGTCTTATCAAAATTTGGCTTCACTGACCACATACTCTCAGCAATTCTCGCCTTATATACCCACCCCACAGCACAAGTCTACACATCAGGTATGCTATCAGACCCCTTTCGAATCAGCAATGGCACAAGACAAGGTTGCCCCCTATCGCCCACCATATTCAACCTCCTAATCGAACCCCTTGCAGTGGCCCTCAAAGCCCATCCAAATCTACACGGTTTCCACATAGGCACAACTGACCACAAAATAACATTATTTGCGGATGACGTGATACTCTCTCTGACCAACCCAGCAACGTCACTCCCAGAAGCCCTTCAAATCCTGACGGAATTCAGTCAAATTTCCTATTACAAAGTAAACTACTCCAAATCCCTCATCATCAATTTAGGCATCAATGACCCACTCAAACACTCCCTACAAAAACAGCTTCCCTTCAAATGGAGCCCAAACAATATTCCCTATTTAGGTATCCTGCTCTGTAGGAAAACATCAGACCTCCCAACACTAAACTTTCGCCCACTTATTAACAAAATACAAACACACCTGAAACAACAGGCCAATTTAGAGCTCTCCTGGGCAGGTAGATTAGCCTCTTTCAAAATGATGACCTTACCCCAAATCCTGTACCTTTTCAGGACACTACCCATCCCCATACCCCTCCACCTAATAAACTCCTTATCAAAAATACTAAACAATTATGTCTGGAGAGGTAAAAAAGCTCGATGCTCCCAAGAAACTCTAATGCCCCACAAATTAGCTGGGGGAGCGGGCTGGGTTAACCTGAAGGACTACTATCTAGCAATCCGGATGGACCAACTAAAGCACTGGTTCCAGGGGAACACTCAACCACCTTGGTTAACAATGGAACTAGCCCTCACCCCTGCCAAAACCCCTCAAGGCCTCCTCATAAGTGATGTTTGGAAGCCATGGAACATTGCCTCCTTTCCCCTAACTACTCAGGCTGTAATCCTAGCCTGGCGATCCTTAAACGCACTGGCAAAAAACGAGTCCCATAGTCTATATGACACCTACCCAATTCAAATCCTTGAAGAAATCTTCCCAATGCTAAACACTTTACCACTACAATTAGCAGGCGTACAAACAACAAAAGACATGATGAGTAATAACCATACAAAACATATAAACACGCTCCTAACAGATTATAAAATTCCTAGAGAACAATACTTCACCTGTGCCTGGATTATATTCTTCCTCTCCAAACATCCCCCCCCTAAAATACGTCTACCAAAACGTATCTGTGAATTCCTAACATCAACACTTCCAGGGAAGAAAGGAACATCACTCTTTTACAATACACTTCACAACAAAAAAACATTTCACATTTCTAAAACTCTAAGTAAGTGGGAGCTGGATCTGAAGGCATGCTTTACCACAGATCAATGGCAATCAGCACTTCACTCTATTTACATGGCATCTAAATGCACCACTCATTGGGAAATGACTATAAAAATCAACCATAGATGGTATTACACGCCACAAAGAGTAGCCACCTTCTCCAACTCAACCTCACCCTTATGCTGGAGAGGCTGTGGCCAAATAGGCAACCTCATTCACATCCTCTGGAGTTGCCCAAGCCTAAAGAGTTTTTGGTACCAGGTATTTAAACACATAGTCACACTAACAGGAATTCTCACTCAGCCCTACCCATCTCTCGCACTTCTCAACATTGGAATTGATAACTACCCTGCATCACAAAGAGTCGTAGTTACCCATATACTATTAGCAGCACGGCAAACTCACGCTCTCTACCCATCCCGACTCACTCTTAAGGACAATCACACTGATACACAAATTTATGGACCATGGTTTTTGAGAAATCCGAACCCGTTGAGGTCTCCTACACTTACTCCAACGGATAAACCGGTGTCGGAGAGGTCGTATTCCCACTCCAACTCAACCTCTTCCACCGATGAGAAACACCGCACATTATGGTAGATACCAACTAAAAATATCAGTAAAGGGTTACTCACCACGTAAATCTACGGTACAT